>CAIGRP010110118.1:0-20614 GCA_903798385.1 Fraxinus cuspidata
TGGAGCACTATACAAATCAAAATTGCTGTTATATACTACAGTTTTCGAGACATCTCGGGTGTACCATTCTTTCTTGACCTCTGTATCTTGTTCATAGAAATTCCTCACTCCATTCAACATTTCCTCCAAAACACTATCCGGGATCCCATGATTGATCACCTGGAAGAAACCCCATGTCTCTGCTGCATCTCGAACCTTGTCAATTATCTCTTTTCTCCTATTGAGATCATCACAAAAACCTTGGAGGTCTATCAATGGAAATTCATATTGTGGGTTGGATTTCTTGTCGAAATCATCTGGTGGTTGAATGAATATTCTTGGCACCTTGGTAAGTCCAGCATCAACTAGGCCTTTGACACCAGCTTTTGTGTCATCAAAAGCTCGTAATTCGCTTACTCTGTCATTCATGCCCGTAGCCTCTGTTTCAATTAGGTTAGATAACTGCAGTTAGAAGCAGGGCCTTAAAATGATGAAACTTGTGGCTAATATTACCAAATGTGGCCAGTCTAGCTCTCACAAAATATATTTGACTTTCAATGAATGGCAAATACCTCTATTATTTCAAAAAGTTATAAAGATAATCCCTTCATGAATTTCGTTATCCCGTTGATAGATTTGTCGGCAATTTTCTTTCAATATCATATTTATTACTTACTATTCCTAGGTTTGAGTGGGAAATTCTCCATGTTGACAATTTTACCCTCCACATATTGCAAAATAATCACAATGCCCATTTGTCGACCATTATTTTCACTCTTTCCTTTTTTTAGGTACTCATTTTCAATCACACTTTTATACAATAAAATATTTTGCACATAAATTCAAAAATTTTCCTTTATTTTTAACTATATATTTTCGTAAAAATTACTATCCAAAACTTTTTTTTTTTTTTTTAAATAATGGTTATCAAACATACTTAGGGGGTGTTTGGTGGGGATTAAAATTAAATTTTTAGTAGATTGTGATAGAATTTTTGAAATATGTAGTTGAAAAGTTGTAGGATTCATAAAAAATTTGGTTAATATTGATTATTTGACTTTCATTTAGATTAAAATTAATTTTAATCTTAAACAAACGGGGACCAAAAATGTACCTTTCCACCAAAAGCTACCAATGTTTTTGTACTAGAGAAACAAAAAAAGGACTCACTTGATTGTTGCAAATTATCATTTTCCAGCTGTGATAGGTGGAGTCGTAGCACTGTCGTGGCCAATGTGGCCCTGGCAGTGTAGCATTGCCCTAATCATTTTCCAACAAATAGTGCGATCAAACATAGGTTAGAATCATGCTATATATACAATTTCGTTTGGCAATATTGGTGACAATTCACATTTGATAATATTACATTCATTCATTTTAAAAATTATTTTTTTAATTCAATGTCCCGAATTTTGATGACATCAACATTGTCAATCATTATTGTCTAGTATGATTGTACAAATATTTTTTTTCTTCAAAACATATGACTTTAAAATTGTAGAGAGAGAATGTACTGTGCAAAACCAACATATGCTTTTGAACAATTGAAAATATTTAAAATTATTTCAATTATAAAATTTTGATCAGTACATTGAAAATCAACAGTTAAACACCTAATTTCTTTGTCATTTTAAATATATAGACCCTATTTGATTTAGCTAAAAAATCAAATTTTTATTAAGTTCGAATAAAAATTAATAAAATGTATGGTTGAAAAATTGATAAAAATTGTGAGCTTCACGAAATGTGTGATTAAAATTAATTATTGATTTTAACTAAATTTTTATCAACTTTTTAAAATAAACTAATCAAGGGCATAATATAAAACATATATTTTCAAACATCTGCATTTTAGTCATTTTGAAATATATATTATCGTTCTTACCATTGTCGACATAAGAAATCATCAACAATTCAAATCAAAATCTCGAAATCCTCTAATTCATTAATTATGATCGTTTGATTTTTCACAAGCATACATTATTGCAAATAAGTAATAAAGTGAAGACTAAAGTATCGTTCCCACAAGTACTACGTATTCAAATTAGGATCAATTAATTCTAAGTTTAACTGAATAGCAAAACTTGTTTGGAGAATTGATGCTAATTAACTAATTAAACTAACAATTTTAGTGATCAAATTATGAGCTTTTGTAAATTTAGATGATAAGGTTACAAAGACCTCAAATCTGACCCTCTTATTATTCTGTTTCAATGAAATTAAATAATATGACAACATATGTAAATTCTTGTTGATCAATGTTCCTAAGTTAATTAAAAGCATCTCTCATTATTAATTTAATATATCCTCTCAAGTGACATTTTTATATCTTCATGAAAAATGCGAACTTGAAAGCATGTGTTAAAAACGCTAGAACATCAGCAAAGTATAGTGGTATATCTGCATCCCCTATCAGACTTTACATTGGTTGTTATAAAGTGCTTTCTATCATATTGATTTTCTCAAAATTAATAAAATTCACAATCAATCAAATTAGTGATCATGTAATTGAAAAGACATTAAATCATACAATAATCATCCAAGAATAAGAACATATTGGGCGTCAAATTATCGAATTTATAATAAAATATCATGGTAAGGGTTCATCAATGTCTTAGTGATTGAAACTCTAATTTAGCATTACAAAATTACAAACAAAAAAAAAGTTTAATTGGAAGAACAAAACCCAAATTTTAAATTGATGAATAAGAAAAAGACGAATCTTGAAATCTTGAATCTTTTCAATGGTTTTTTATAAATATTCTATTTCGTGTGTGTATATTTACTATTTCGTATTGTATATTGTCTTGAATAAATATATGTTGTAGTGCGACTAGAGAAATACGTGTATCTTTTATTTGATTGATAATGGATGTTTTCTCTGGACTAGATCCCATGATTTTTATTCCTCACATCGATGAAGTTTTTTATGTAAAATAATTGCTTGATTTATTATGATTTGGTGTGATTGATCTTATTTAAAATATTTTCAACATATACAATTGTCATTACCAGTATTCAAAAAAGCATAAAATATGGTAAGACATGGAAGTCAAACTTCAACCTAGGCGAGTCTAAGCGTAAAAAGGTATTTTCTTATTTTAATATTATTTTTAAATCATTCTAAAAATCATTTAATAATTAAAGAAAAATTTAAAAGCATTAAAAAAAGTGTGCCTAACCGAAAAATTAAAAAGCAAGGTGGGGCGTTTTGCGCTCGCTTCCATCTAGCTACCACTTTTTAGAATACTGCTCCTTAGCGAGATAACACTATAGTTTTAAAAAATTAGAGTAAGTCGTGACCAAAATAAAAAATAAAAATCTCTCAATTCTTGATTCATATATTTTCTGATAATTAGTACTATTATTGTGTCTTTTTTGTTTTTATTCTTGTAGACAAGTAGTGCAATTCAAAAAAGGAGTGGCCCTTCAGTCACATGTCATCTTGTTTCTATCTGAATTTTATTAGGTTACATTGTTTTGGAGTTTGTGCTACGGTGACACCACTTGCCTTTTTCAAAAATTACATAAACCCAATCACCTAGGGATTTAGCATCAATTCTATCGTTTTATCTAGGCCTAGGCATGGTTCGAGTAGGATTGAGTTGATTTTGAATCTAACCCGAAATCGAAACCAAAACTGACCGAGCTATTGAAACCAAACCAAGTCAGTTTGGATTGATTTGGTTTAGTTAGTTGGTTTGGACATTGATCCGAATTTTAAAAATAAAAATAAATAAATAAATATATATATATATATATATATATATATATATATATAATATAAATGGTAAATGGTTGATTTTCCTAAAACCAACCTATATATTTGATAGTTATTAAAAAAAACAATTATATCAAAATGAAAAGTAAGGCTACAATCTGAATTTGAAGTTTAAAAAAATCAATTATTCTTCCAGCTTTCCTTTTCTTTTGAAATTTGAAGTTTTGATAGAATAAACAGAGATGATAAACAAATTATTTGAGAAAGATTAATATTTATGTTTTTTATTATTTTGTTTTTATGCTAAAAAATATGAATCTTAAAAAAAAATAAATGGATTAGCAAGTTGGGTTGGTTAACTGATGGGTTGGTTGCTTAAACCGTAACAAATCCAACCCGACTTTTTTCATGGTTAAAATTAATTGAATCAAACCCATTTCTTTATTCAAACCAAACCAAACCGACCTAGATCAGTTTGGTTTGGTCAGTTTAATCGAAGAATTAGAATAAAGGGGAGACGTTAGGCCTTGTCTCTAGAGGTACTGAACATGATTTGATATTTTTAAATTAATCAAATCAAATCATAATAAAATATTTGGAAAATTTCAAACTAATAATCAAAGTATTTCATTTTTCAAACTAATCAATTTTGTGATTTGATTTTATTTTAAACCACGATTATATCGTTGTAAAAATAACATCTTCCAAACAAGTGAGGAAAATAAATATATAGGTATGAAATTTCACTGTAACACTTAGATTGACACCATCAAAACACCATCAAAGCATAAACATCAGAATACTATTATAATTAATACAAGTTCATCCATAAAATTTAAGTATGCAATTTCATTCTTTACTTGAGCAAGGTATTATCATAAATATATGGGTAATTGGCACAAAATATCACTATCGCTAACTTTCAGTTGGCAAATCGTCCCTATCATTTCACTTTTACCATTTGAAATCAAAAATCGATCATTCTTCCCAAGAATCACTTATGTTTTTTCAATTTATCCATTTGCTCCATCAAATTATCCTTTGTAGTCCATTCGTGTTATTTGTCCAATGAAATTTTGGTCAAGATACTAATAAGCTATCTTTTCCCGCCTAATCTTAGTTATTCTACAATGATAATATTATATATTTATAAATTATATGTTTACATATATATGTATGTATGTGCGCGAAAAAAATCTTTTCATATTTATATACATAAAATCATACCCAGAACTCCTTTTGCATAAGAGAAGGACAATGGATCATACGAGTTGATTAAATGAATGCTCACTAAACTTTATCCTATGTTATCTATATTAGAAATTCTACATTTTAGATTATCTGCTTTTTCGAAGGGAATTTCTATCTAGATGTTATATATAATATCTAGTTTAATTTAATGGGTAAAATGACGAATTTTCGCTGGATAAATATCAAATGTTGTAGACATTTGGTGAGTTAGCATTTCGAATCTTGAGTTTGTCATTTAAATCTCTAAATTTCTAGGAAAATCTCAAGTTTTCTATGTAAAGGTTGAGTGTGCTAGACAAATATCGAGTTTGTTGTGAAAATCTCAAATTTGTTCAAATACCTAACTTCAAATGTTCATATTTTTTATTCCCAGCTCTGAATTGAACTTCGTTTTTTATATTTAACATCTAAATTCAATTATCTTTCCAATAGTATATTATTTGTCATGTGAAGAACATTGTAACAAAAGTTTTACACTAATTCCTCACATGCTCCACGGTAAATTCGAGATTTACACAGCAAACTTAATATTTGCCCGGCATACTCTGCTTTCGCATAAAAAATTTGAGATTTGAATGAAAAAGTTGGTTATTCATAGATAATAAAAAGGCAATAAATTTTTGGTTGGTGCAAGGGACCTACACCAAAAAACACCAAACATTTCAAAAACTCATTGCTCCTATAGGCTTTGGGGGAAAAAAAATAAAAATATGAATTTACATTATTATAGTACAAATGAAAAAGTTCTTTTACAACTTAAAAGGAAAAATTTACAAAAAGCTGGCTCCCATTGGGATGATTATTTACAAAAACTTCGCCCCGTGTAAAGTAATGTTGCTCAAATTCATTACTGGGAGACACACTAGGGAGTCTCAACAAACAACGTTGATAGGATTCCAAATTACCAGATTCTCTCTGTCGCCGTCTCTTGTCATTTCTCTCAGCAGCAGATGCCGGAATGACTTTTCTTTCCAGGAGATAGAAATCCTTATGGTATTTGTGTTGGATTGTAGGGCACATATAGTTTATTTTGCTAAATTGTTGTTTTTAAATTGTATTTATTTGACATTAACCATCTGAATAAAAGTCTTTTATCACTTCTGATAATTTAAGTTCCGTATTTTTTTTCGAAAAGCACAATATGATACAACTTATATTTTGATCGCAAACAATATATGAGGGTTGACAAGCGAACTAATTCCCTACTCTAATTTGTAATTTGTTTTTATCATAGAAATAATTAAAAATGACGAGAATTACTTAGCTTGCAAGACTCACAATTATTTGTCCCGTCGAAATTTTGGTGTTCATGAAGCACTTTAATACGCCGTGAAAGGTATTTCAATGATTTAAGCATAGATAAACGTAGGCTAGGCATGAACATGAAGAAAGCTGTGTATAGTTTGATAGTACTTCCTCTTAGTTTGGTGACATACTTCTCTGCATTTTTAACAAAGGCGGTTTGTACATCAATGGGAAATATTCAAGAAGAAAAAGAAATTAATAAACTCTTATAAATTATGCTGCATATAATCAGAATTTCTGCTGCTCCAAATCTTTAGACGAAAAGTATTATTCTGTTTAGAGCCTGAAATCCAACAAGGCAGAAGTCCCTCCAAGCCCTTTTGCATTGTAGTGTAAAGAGTACTCTCTCACAGTAGTTTCTTTATATTTTGGAGGATTATCTTCTGATAACAACTCCTTGATAGGTCCATAAATCTTTGTTGATGGTGCCAAACCAGTAGTAAAGAAACCTGCCACTGATACCCTTGGGCCATCCTTGTTTGCTAGTACTCTATGTTGGCTGCTATTGAACTTGTCATTTGATATCAGCTGAAAGAATCACCAAGTAACAGTAGTTAACACAATTCTCCGGTTCCAGTAAACTAAAATTAGACTGTGATGGAGTCCAAGATAATAAAACGAAGCAAACTTTGATTAGGAACGCGATAAAACAGTAGGCGGACACATTGATTTACAGAACAGCAGATTGCTTGATGGAAACCTTTAGAATTTACTGCCTTTGTTTTATTTATCTTCCGTTTATGTCTTTATTCAAATTAATTGAGGCCTTGACCAATTTGATTATTTAGAGGCCGGAAGTTTTAAGGTTCGACAGGTTTTGTTTGAATACAATATTGCTTATTGAGAGTTCCAGCATTCGTCTTTTCAATAAAAAAATTAGTCTGTAAATGTTCGGATATTCACAGAATCAACGAATATTTGGTTGTATTCTTGTTTTATTGTGTTATTCCGCTCAGACAGTGTATATTTTAATCATAGTGTACACTTATTCACTTGACCATAGATCAGCTTAAATTCTATAAATGTATTAAGTCCGTTCTAATATTCCTAGTGTATAAACAATTTAAGTGAAATCCACACATGAAGCATTGTTCTCTATTTTCCATCATGTATGGAAGAATAATTAGGCCTAGCCTAATGAGAACAGCTTTGTAAGTGAAATCCACACATGAATTTAAGCTTATTTCAAGCCTATCGATGGTTATTAGGCTTGGATTTCAGTACAATGCACGTTCCTCATTTTTTAGGAGTCATCGAAGACCATGTAACATCATCATCTGTTACTTTTCCTTAACATTTTGAAAGTGATTAGCAATGTCTTAGCTGATTGCAGTTCGTTCTTTAGCTTTATGTTGTAATGTTGTAAAAGGAAGCTTGTAACTGATTTCCCTTGGCCTTTAATCCGGGCATCGAATGGCTTTCTCTTGAAAATGAAATTTAGTTAATATAAGTGTGATGTGTTTTGTATATGGAAGTTATAAATTGAATGATGGGAGTCTAGAATTTATATAGAAACTCAGTAACGTGATTAGTAAACCAATTTGCATGATAGATGCATAATAAAGACCAGAAGAAAGATCAATTCTTCAATACTCAATTGGCCTTAATTTGATCTTTTAAGTAAACCTACCATTTTCACGAGGAAATGCAATTCAAGAATGCTTACTCCCATGTCTCTCGGGACAAATCGCCTCTCCAGATGCCCTCTATGTTTATTTCACTATTTTGCTCGGTTTTATGATTTTTTTTATAGATGTTCTCAGTAGGGACAACATTTAATCGGTAACGAAAACATTCATTTATAGTGACATATCAGTCGATTTATTTTACTAGCATAAAATCTGTGTGTTAGATAAGGACACACCTGTAGAAGATCTCCAACGTTAACTACTAGAGCTCCAGGGACAGGGGGAATGTCAACCCATTGGTTCTGATACAAGACTTGAAGCCCTCCACTATGGTCTTGAAGCAGCACAGTGAGGAAGTCGTAGTCAGAGTGCTTGCTTGCTCCTAAAGTCAGTTCGGGCTCGGGGCATGCTGGATAGTAATGGTACAAAATGGCAAGCCCCTCGGCACAATTCATGTCAATCAGATGGTTCGGATTAAGATTAAGGGCTTCAGATAATAATTCGAATAAAAAGTGACCCAATTTTCTTACCTGCCTGGAGTACTCAATCAGAATGTCTCTGCAGGAAATTGAACCATGTTAGAACATATCCTGTTTTGCTCGTTTTCTTATTGTTTTGCTGATTATTATTACTCTCGAAATTCGGGATTAAGTCATCTGTGACAAAATGATTACACAAAATATACCTGCATGCTTCAGGCAAATTCTCTGGACTTGGAGGATTAGGAGCCATGTTGCAGTAAGTTGTATCCCTCCAGTTAGCTGAAGCTGCCCTGTATAGATCAAAACTGCTGTTATACACAACAGTTTTCGAGCCATCTCGAGTGTACCATTCTTTCTTGACCTCTGTATCTTGTTCATAGAACCTCCGCACCCCGTCTAACATTTCGTCCAAAACACTATCTGGGATCCCATGATTGATCACCTGGAAGAAACCCCATGTCTCTGATGCATCCCGGACTTTGTCCTTTACATGTTTACGGGAAACAGGATCTTTTTCAACACCATCAAGATCTATAACAGGAATACAGAATTCAACCTCTCCGGGATCAGAAACCTTGTCGAATCCATCCACTGGGGAAAAGAAAATCCGAGGGACCTTGGTGATTCCAGCATCAACCAGTCCCTTAACACCAGCTTTCGTCTCATCAAAAGCTTTCAACTCGCTTATTCTGTCATAGATTTGCTCCTCTGTAGAAGCAACTTCAGTTGAGCTGGAGGATTTCATTTTCCTTTCCTCAAGGGAATTAGATCACAAAGTAGACAAAAAGCAAATTTACATAGTCAAATACCATAAGCAAGAGGAGTGGAATCATTAACTTATAATAATATATAAGACCAATATTACTTATTTAAAAATGGGTGATGAAGCAGTCCTTCATTGACGGTGAAAGCCAATCTACTTTCTTTGACCAACGGTTCAAAGCACTAGCAGCGGGCATGCTCTTCTCCCGATGCTCTTTGAATATAAAGTTCTGTACCTCAAGACAAGGGTGGACCTGGACAATTTTATTTTTTTTTTTTTTTTGGTGGGTAAAAAATTAAAGTGTAATTTTTTTAAAAATAATAAAATATTAATGAAAATACGTTATAATTATATCATCATCAATATTGTTAAATGAATTTTGCTATTTCTATAATTTGGTTTACCATTTTGTTGATAGATGTTGATCTGACGGCGAGTAAGTCAAATTGGATGGAGGAAGTAAATGAATTTAAATAAAATTCACATTTAATCTAGGAAGTAGATGCAATTTAAATCTAATGCAAAAGTAATTCAAAATACATTTCATTTCTAACGATTTTAAAATTTTTGAAGTCATATTCCTTGTAAATTTTCTAATAAAATGATGTAAATTATATTAAAAAATTTATTGTGCAAAAATAATAAACGTTAATTGAAATTTAAAAAAAAAAAAAAAGACGATATAGACGCCTCTTTTAATTTATATGTTTGATGCATATTTAACTATTTTCGATATTCGTTTGGACCATGCAATATAACTACGATGTAGTTCGAAACAAGCGTCTAAATGGCGTAGGTGATTTGTGGATTTGGATAGTATACGATCATCAACGAATTTTGAAAGTTAACATATTATCGAAATTCTAGTTTGGAACGACCTACTTTGACATGTCATAACTTTTGCTATGGTAGGTCGTTTCGCACGCCATTAAAGAGCGAAAAACTAGACCATGAACACTTCAAAATTGTATTAAAAATGTAATATTTCGATTTCATTTGGCATCCCGTAATGAATGTGTCAAATTAGGTTCTAAAGGTTCTGGAAAAAAAAATTGTGGGGCCATGTGGGTCCTCCCCTGCCTCAAGATCTTACAATTAGAAATGAAACTACTAGACCTTGAAATGGTTATACTGTCAACAACTGCCTCATATTATTACAATTTTCCTTGGCTTTGAACTAATGCAGTACCAGACAGGGTCTTGTGTGATAATGTCTGCAATTACCGAATTTGTATCAATTTTTCATTTGGGATCTTCTTCTCTGCGTCATGCATTAATATGCCACCCAAACTGATCAGAAACATACCGAAGACACGAAGTTAAATGGCAGGTATGATCAAGTTCAATGACTGAATGAGCTAAGCTACTGATTAAGTCAACTTGGACGCTAAGTTGGTTTGCCAATAATTTTAGATGCAAAGCCAGCCAAACCATGAGATCATGAGAAAAGGGTCTGAAAAGTTATGATCTAGGAGAAAGACAAGTTAGGGGGTTGAATAGGTTATATCCAATTTCTAGACAATGATAATGATACTTCTTGTTAAAATGCAAGAGCATACTTTCAAGTATATAAAATGAAGACCAGGAACCTGATAAAGAGAAGAATCGAAAAGGATAATTGTATTGAACTTCCTAAATATATAATGTATAATGGCAGAGGGATATATATATATATATATATATATACAGAATTTACATGCTATTCTAGAAGGATCATTCACATGCTAAACAAACAGAATTTACAACAGATTTCTAACTAATACAAAATTCCTAACTATCTCCTTCTAGAGGATTCCTCATTCCGTTTGTCAGCATTTTGTTGGGGGGGGTTTCAACACAAGTTTTATGATGTATGATACATCTTTTAAGGAAAAAGTCCGTCATGTTAATTCCCCCCGTTATCTGTCCTAATTATCTTCACTTTGGTTTCAAATTGTCTTTTAACCATGGCACAGAAATTTTGTAAGGCACTGGTTGCATCAGACTTTAGTTTCAAAGTGTATGCCCAAGTGCACCTACTAAAGTCATCTACAATGGTAAGAAGTACTTGGAACCATCACTCCAAATCTCATTGCAAGGACCCCATATGTCACAATGTAGAAGTTCAAAACACCTTTCAGTTTTGTGAGTGCTAGTGGGAAATGGTAACTTGTGTAATTTAGATAATTGACATATAGAACAAGGCTTTTTATTAGCTATCTTTGAAAACTGAACATCATTACCAACATTCAGAATAGAGTAAGATGTGTGTCTTGATCTATAATGCCAAACATCAAAATCACTGGTACTCGTGGTAGCTGAAGCAGAGGTAAAACTGGTGATCTGCCTATTCAATTTATTTAGGAACTCTAATAAGGCTTAGAGATGAACATCCCCACGCTTTATATGGTATAGCCCCTCCTTCACATCACCCATGTCAATCGTCTTCCAAGCTATAAGGTCATGAACATAACAACAATTTGAAAAGAATATCAGACAATAATTTAACATTTGTGTTAACTTCTTGGCAGAAATAAGATTAAATGAAAAATTGGGTACACATAGAACATTTTGTAGCATCAAAGTATCTGAGATTTTTACAGTTTCTATGTGAGTAGCAGGAACCGTGTCTCCATTTGGCAAGGCAATTGAGTAAGTGACTTCAGCATGAATGGATGAAAAGAATGAGGTGGAGCAGATCATGTGATTGTTGCCCCTGTGTCTAGGATACATGGAACATTTGATATGTTAGAGTATTTTGATTTAACACAGAGAGAAATACCAGATAGTTGATGTATGTTTTCATCAGTAGAAGTGGAGGTAAAAACACTTCGAGCATTATTAGCTGAATGAATCTGATTTTGGGGGGCTAGTAACAGGTTTAAGGAGAGCCACGAGTTGTTAAATTTGCTCTTGACTTAATGCCATCTAAGTTTTGTTGCCCTTAAGCTGGCGTACACGAGATAGGGATGCAATGCTTGGTTTGCTGATCCCTTCTCTTTCCCATTTAGTTTGTGGCCTAGGGGATAACCATGGAGTTTAAAACATTTTTCCATTAGATGACCAAGCATTTGACAGTAGGTGCAAACAGGCTTGTCTGGATTTGCTTTGAAACATCTATCAAGTGAATGCCCTACCATTTTGCAAAAAGTGCAGTAATATCTATCCTTCTTTGGTGCAAGTACTTTGTCTCCCCTTTTCTCTTAAGTTCCCCTTTGTGAAAAGGGCCATTGACTTATGTATAGATCCCTCAATTGATATATCCCTTCTCTTCTCTTCTGTTCCTGCTGTATTAACAAATACACTTCATTGAGGCTAGGGAATGGTTTGATCATTTCCTTATATGAGTCATTTAAACCCATTAAGAACTTCATCACCCAATCTCTCTGTTGATTGAGAACCACGGTCCCTAAACCTCCACAGTTGCAATTGGGAAATGTTTCATAGTTCATGAGTTCGTCCAGGAGAGTTTTGAATGTGGAGAAGTAGGTACTTACAGCATCATGGCCCTGCAGCAACATGGTTATAGCTTCCTTGATCTCAAAAATTCGAGGAGCATTTTGTAGAGCAAAGCGTTGCTCAAGCTCTATCCATAGCTGTTGAGCAGTTTCAGTATAGGTTGTGCTACATTTTATATCAACTTCCATAGTGTTTTGCATCCACGTAATCACCAAGTCATTGCAACTTAGCTAGTGCTCCATGAGTGGATCATTAGGGTCCACTAGTTCCTTCAAGCTTCCATCAATAAAGCCTTACTTGTTTTTAATCCTCAATGCCCTCTTCATTGACCGTGCCCAAGAATGGTAGTTGTTAGAATTTAAAATATGAGTAACAAGCATGGCTCCAGTATGATCATTGTTTCCAATGAAGTATGGACTATTTGGTTGTGTTGGATCGTGATTTACAGCACCAGATTGATTGTTATTTGGATTTGGGATTTGTGTTTGGTATGTATTTGTATTCCCAGCAATAGACTTAGATAACGGCCAGCTTAGCCGTTATCTGTCTGTAATTTCTTCCACTGCTGGCTGCTTATTCCTTCTTACTGATTCTTCCAATGCTGCTGGTTTCTTCTTGCTGGTTCTTCCATTTCAGCAGCTTGGTTATCTTCTAACACATACACATAAAACTCAACTACAGTATTTAGCAGCAAAGGATTTAATTTGGCAGGGGAAAGCAAGATTCCCAAAATCTAGGGACGTGACATTTGCAGGTTACATACTCTTGAGTAGTGGATGGAACGTCTCAATTGCCACATATTCTCCTCATCTCCATTTTCGAAAATACCTTTGGTTCTCAGTTCAGGTACGTAAACGAAAGGAAAATCGAGACAGAAAAGGATTTTTCTTTTGCCAAGTTACTATTTATAAGTGACACAAACACAATAAAGAGAGTCTTCAGTTCACTTCCAAGTAAATACCGTCTTGTCCGAGAGTGAGATCTGCTAATCCTTCCCAGACTGTGGTCAAGTTCACTAACCAGTTCTTGTGTTGTAAATTATTTATCTGAAGCTAGTTCACGTAGTTGACGGAATGAATAGCCATCACTATATATAGGTTCAACTGTTTTGTATGAGTGGTTTGTGAGAGAGAGGTACGAGAAATAGGCAGTAAGTGGTAGATGCATAGAAGTTCAGTGGGTCTAGTCAATTGGTGTGAGGGGAGCGCTGTCTTAAAATAAAATAAGTGTGAGGTATTAGTGTTCAATTGTCATATTATATAAGTTTTTTTCGAGTTCTCTTGCGTAAAATATGAACGAGGCTAAGCAATCTATCGAAGCTTTGGAATGTCAATTGATCCCTATTCATTCGGTTGAAGTCTCGATGACAGACATGCATAGAGTCACATCTCCAAGGACAAGACTTGTCTAACGTAGTAGTCTTCCTGTAGTGACGTGACACCATCAGAGGACGTGGGACTCTGAAGAAATGGAAGATTAAAGTAGGTAAAATTATATTGTTGTAAAGACAATAATCGAGGAAGAATTATTGGTGTACATAAGGACAAAAAATGCCAAAGGAAGCATGGGACACGACCCATCCCAGTATACCGCTTTGATACAATGATAACATCCGTGGTTCTATATAATCATGGCAAAACCGACTTAAAGTGTAAAGTGTACATAGAACGTCTTAATTGTACCCAGGCAGTGTGGCACCGGAAGATGAGTTCCAAGACCAAAGCCATTGATTCCCTTGTTGATAAAATTGATGAAAGAGCTAGCAGAGTAAGCACCTCGTCATTATACTACTTTCCCTGTGTTCTATACACTTGGCTTTGAATCATAATCTAGTAATTACCATATATTATGTCAATTTTTCATTCAGGTTAACAAGGGGAAGCGCTTTGATTGAGAATAATTTTAGGAAATAATATTTAGGTAGTTGAAATATGTTTTGCATAAACCAATAGAGGCTCTCGTTTATAAGAATGATGCGATCTCAATAAAACAAGTCAAAAAGGTGTGAATCAAAACTAACTGGCATGCTGTAGCTGCTAATTATCTATTTTTTAGATCTCCTAGAAGATCTAGCAATGAACCATATAGTGTGACAGAAAGGATTCGTGCAGCCGATTCTAAATTTATTAAGAATAAAGCTCTTTGTTTGTTGTAGCTGTTGTAACCGGCCACTGATTGTAAATTTGTAATACAGTGTGCAGAATGCTGGTTTAGTTCCTTTTTGTATTGAATTGAAGAAGTACTAACCAATAGCTACAAAGCACATATATCAGCCAAAAAAATTGAAAAGAGTAAGCAAACCAACGAAGTGCAAAACGGTTACACATCATCACATTATCAGTGCAAAAGGTAAAATGAGAGAAACTCCTGAAGCTTAAGATGGTTTTCTCCCATCTCCGTAAATGAAATGGCGACTGAACTACGTTTAGTTTGTCCCAAGAAACTGAAATCAAGACCCAGCGATGGCCGTGGTCAGATAGTCGGCAGTTTGATCAAGAAGTTACTCAATGAACATCAAGATCATCTCAAATAATCTTATTGCAAAAATAAACAGAACGTCAATCTCAATATGTTTTATACGTGCGTGGAAAATGGGATTTCGTGCAAGACACCAGCTCAAATGATCACACCTAAAGAAGATGGTTTTGGGTTTCTCAGCATTGCTGCTTAAAGAAACATTGTAAATGAACCATACCCTTCTCCCTGTCTTCTGTGACATATTGAATTTTATGCCTTCAGATTGTGAAATTCACTTGTAATAGGTATAAACTTTATAGTATTATGGACTGTCTTAAGGCTCACTGGAGTACACAGTCATTACTTAAACTCCACGACTAAAAGTGTCTCCAAACCAACGAGTATTTGATGAACCCCAAAGCCCCTAATTTTGCACACAAGTCCAATCGATTACGCCTACTAGGACCACCTGCTGCCCTTACTTGCCCCAACTAAGAAAACAAACATGAGAAAACTGGCACAGATTCTGGTATGTAAATATTGGTTTAAATCTGCTTCTATTGTGGAAAAGATTTACCCTGAATCCATAATTGGCACATTTTCCCTCAGAATCTTACATAGCCTAGCACCTCTTCGAACACTTATCTCGCAAAACTGGAGCACACGTCTAGACTAATCTATTAAAAAGGTGAAGATGACAATTTGCTGTCCATATTACATATATTGGATCTAGTCATTCAAGTAAAGAGTGAAGTGGTTCGACTAAGTCAAACAGTCGGCTTAATCAAGTCCAATGACTAGTTAACAACGGATTAAGTCAACTTAAACCAGAAGTCAGTTTGCCAATAGTTCTCGACTGAAAGTCACATAAGCCAAAAGCTCTAAAAATGAGGATCCGAGCACAAGAAAAGATAATATAACTCACTGTCATTAGTACAATATATTTTTTCCTGATATGCTTGTTATATTTCAAAGCAATAAAGTGTATCATCATCCATTCATGCTATTCCAAAAGCCAATTTTAGATCCTGAAATGCAGTAAGGGGGAAGTCCCGTCAAGACCTTTTGAATACGAGTAGGAAACATATTCCTGCACCGTTGTTTCTCTGTATTTTGGAGGATTATCCTCTGATATCAACTCCTTAATTGGTCCATACAGTTTGGTAGATGGTGCTAAAGAAGTGCTGAAAAAGCATGCCACCGATACTCTTGGTCCTTCGCGATTGGCCACTACTCTATGCTCAACACTTTTGAATTTATCGTTTGATATAAGCTGAAAGAAAATCCATTAACAAACAAGTTTAGATCAAAGAAATAAGTAACATTACTCATGTTTCGATCTACTTCATCTTGCCAGGGATTAAGCCCTAATTCCAGTTATGAGAGCAATATTAATTGTAAAGAAATCAGAAACACAAACAGGTAAACACACAGATTTATAGCAGTTTGCCTTTAATGTGAGAGTTATGTCCACTTGCAGCTGCAGGTTTCAATTATGATAGGGAAGATTACACGGGGCCCCTTTAATAATTCTCTATATATATAGGAATATTATAGCAATCTAACACATATAGAGTGAAATATATCATGCCTAATATATCACTGAACTGAAAATACACTTATACACCGTAAAAATCTGATGGGCCTAATGCGATGGTCAACCTTACACAAAGTTCTATCCATGGTCTAAATGATGTATCTATGTTTGATTAAGCTCTACAAAAGACAATACATCCCTTAGGATATTACAATTTTATAGACAAATTGAAGGTCCAAAATAAAATTGTGAAAGGATATGTAAAAGGTCTCCAATATCAACTTACCTGTAAAAGGTCTCCAATATTTACCACAAGAGCACCAGGCACTGGAGGAACATTAATCCACTGGTTTTTGAGAAAAATCTGGAGGCCTCCTATTTGGTCTTGCAAAAGCACTGTGAGAAAGCAATCATCAGTATGTTTGCTTGCTCCTAAGGTCAATTCTGGCTCTGGACATGCTGGATAATAATGGCACAGAAATGCAAGCCCAATTGCGCAGTCCATATCCGTCAGGTGGCTACATTCAAGTCCAAGAGCCTCAGAAAGTAGACCAAATAGTCGAAACCCCAAGCTCAATATGTGTTTCGAATATTCAATTTGTATGTCTCTGCATATCATATATGGCGAAGTTAGCACACAAAACAGTTGACATAGAATACGAAGTACTATTTTTCTTTGTGACAGACTTCTCCGCAGTATTATATTAGCTACGAGTTCAAGAAACATAACATTCCATTGAACGGATTGAAAATGCTTTATCAGTTGAAGGGAAAAAGCAGAATTGGAATGAACGAAGACTCAAAGTGTTGATTATGGGAACTTAATCATACAATACACTTGTATTCTCGTCTAATTTATTTAGGGGGCCAATTTCTGTGGATGTGAGATCAATATTCTAGTCTTCTTTTTTCTTCAAAAAATAAACTTCAGCTCTGTGAACCCACTGTAAATCTATGTGTTTGTGGCTGTGTAATTTCGTTTTGCTTAATATTTCTCTCATAATACCAGGCTTAATCCCCAACACAAGAAAATCTTGAAAGTTATGCTGTACATTAATGACATGTTCCGTATATGTTTTCATTGCAAACCTGCATGCATCTGGCAATTCTTCTGGTTTCGGAGGATTTGGAGCCATAAAGCAGAAAAATGTGTCCCTCCAATTAGC
The DNA here is from genome assembly GCA_903798385.1 of Fraxinus cuspidata. Lineage (NCBI taxonomy): Eukaryota > Viridiplantae > Streptophyta > Magnoliopsida > Lamiales > Oleaceae > Fraxinus > Fraxinus cuspidata. The sequence continues at coordinate 17,728 of CAIGRP010110118.1, forward strand.
TGCAGATGAACTATACAAATCAAAGTTGCTATTATACACAATTTTTCTCGTAACATCACGCGTATAGAATTGTTTCTTCACTTCAGTATCTTGTTCAAAAAACCTGCCTACGCCACAAACCATCTCGTCCAGTACACTAACTGGAATCCCATGATTAACCACCTGAAAAAATCCCCAAGTTTCTGAAGCATGCCTAATATTCTCCACAATTGAATCCTTCCCACTACCTTCAAGGTCTATTACAGGAATGCTAAAATCTTCCCTGTTTGTATCACTTGTCTGTGCAACATTATCCGGGGGAGTAACGAAAATTTGAGGGATCTTTTCAACTCCAGCATCAACAAGTCCTTTGACACCGGTTTTAGCATCATCGAAAGCTTTTAAAACTCGTGCACGATCATATCCGACGACCTCCATTCCTTTTCTTTAATCTGAAGTAATTGATTTATCAAACAGGTATACACTGTCTACATATATTGGGATAGATAGATTTAGCAAGTTAATGTGTTCAAATGAAGCAACTGTTGACTTTTAAGATGATGAAAAGCAAGTAGAAAAGGATAATCAGATTTTTTTTCATATTGTGGTCCCATTTAATTATTGAAATAGGCAGTCAAGATTCAAGTTGATTGTTTTTTGCAGCCGCCCTCCATTATTTTTGCAGGCCTCCGTAAGAGCTAGATTGTATGAGAAAGAGTCCAAGTGCAAATTGAAGGATGAGGCAGATCATAGATCATATGTAGCTAATGATGATTGTGTGCTTCACTTGTAGAGATTGAGGACATTTGCCGTCATACCTTCTATCATTTTTCCTTTTTTGGCTTGGCAACTATGAAACACCGATACTTCAACTAGGGTAACTTGTCAACGTCCATAACCAACACATCACTTCATCTTGAATATTGATACTCCTCGAACACTCCATGATATAGATCCGACAAGTCACATTCAATGTCCTTATATATTTTTTAAATTTGGGATGCTTAAGGGATATACTTTAGGGACATGCCTTGCATAGGTGTTTGAGTCTAAAAATAAAGATACAATAAATAAATTTTAAATCATAAAATAGGAAAAATTGCAGTGGAGATTCCAAACCTTTCAATTGTTGTCTCACTTTAACAGCTGCAAGAGCCGACTGGACACATTCCATCCAATATTTTGTTAGTCAACCTTGAAATTAGATGTTTGACTTAAATTGATAAATTAAATGAAAAGTAAAATAGTAAATTTATATTTTCTATAATAAACAATTAAATAGTGAAATAAAATATAAAATAAAAATGAATTGTTCATCTTCTCCCACCCCTACGCCCAAAACCTTAGTCACCGTCGCCGCTCATCCACACTATGCCGCCCGCTGTCGCCACTACAAACAGCCACACCGCCGTACCCAAATCTAAAACAAAAACACAAGTAATCTCACTCAAATCGTAAAAATTTGCAGAAGCTTCTCTCCCAAGATATTGTGTTGTATACAAGATACTATGCTATGTTTGCTTTAACTCTTAGAGGAATTTTCTTTTCTTTTTGTCAAATTAGTGTTATAATAAATGTTTATTTATAGGAGATTTGAATAACTGAATCTGTATTGTTTGTTTTGGTATGGATTTGATGTTGGAAAGTTTGAGCTTCTGCCCCAAATGTGGCACCCATGGAGAAGATTGCTATGAAATTCAACAGTTAGTGACACTACCCGTCGTGAATCACCCTAATGGACTCGAAACGTGACGTGCGCCGATNTATGGATTTGATGTTGGAAAGTTTGTGCTTCTGCCCCAAATGTGGCACCCATGGAGAAGATTGCTATGAAATTCAATAGTTAGTGACACTACCCGTCCTGAATCATCCTAATGGACTCGAAACGTGACGTGCGCCGATAATAAATACTAACTAAAAGTCAGATTTACCATCAAGGCTGATTATGAATTACTAGCAAATATGCGCCAAAATCAAATGCTTATAAAAAATATAATGCAATGGCCCCAAATTATTACTTTGTGCTCTATCGAATGTATCATATCACTCAATATGTCATGTAGCTACCACTTTAAAATCATCAAGCTCTCCCAACTATAAAGAATCAATTGCTACCTATAGGAAAATCATGGAAAAATATATGAGCCGATAGTCTGGTGAGTGGAAAATATGAAAATAGTTATACTTTCTTGTTTATACATATTTATCGACAATCGAGTTCATATTATTTAATTGTTCGCAATCTAACATCAGATAGTATTAATAAAGTCATGAATCATTCTCGTAATACTGGAAAATATCATCACATAGTCATGATAAAATCATCAATGTAAACTTGAAATATTTCCATTTGAAACTTCAATTGACACGCCTATTAGGCACTGGATAGAGCTCTGCGCAATATCAACATCAATTATCAATAATCAACTAGGCAGGGTCGAGTGAACCATGATCACCCAAGGAGTATCCCGCCCAAGATGTTAATAATCAAATATCGCAATCAAGTGGACCATCCTCCTATAACCACCAGAGGTACATACCCTGAGAGCCCCTATGATCACCAAGGAAGAATCCCACCTAAGATACCAATAATCACCATATCACAACGGCACGGTCAGATGGTCAATCTCCCCGTGATCACCAAAGGTACATCCACTATCCACCCTTGCGATCACCCGAGAAGTCTCACTTGTGACCAACACAATAGCATGTCTCACAAGCCTCAATGCCCTAATAGTGGTCAATAAAACATGTCTCAAATTCTAATTCACAAATAATCCATATACAATCTTTGAAATTTCACATATATCATAATGAAAGAATATTTCCACAATAATCATGTAATTGGACAAATAATTCACAGAATTGCATAAAACGTATAATAGTATAATTAATTTATCAATACTTG
>CAIGRP010110122.1:0-10725 GCA_903798385.1 Fraxinus cuspidata
ATTTATTTGAATTTTGTCTTCAACAGCTTGCCTCTCGTGGCTTGATCAACAACCACGTAATTCAGTCATATATGTTGCATTTGGAAGTACGACAGTATTAGATCAGAATCAATTCAAAGAACTTGCTCTTAGCCTTGAACTCACCAAAAGGCCATTCCTGTGGGTCGTGCGAGAAAACGCAACTGAAAACGTCGACAATGCATACCCAATAGGGTTCCACGAAAGAGTGAACAATTGGGGGCGGATAGTGGCTTGGGCACCGCAGCAAAACGTCCTATCCCATCCTTCTGTTGCCTGTTTCATTAGCCATTGCGGTTGGAATTCCACCATCGAAGGCATAAGCAATGGAGTCCCTTTTCTGTGTTGGCCCGATAATTCGGATCAACCGTTTAATCAGAGCTACATTTGTGATTGTTTGAAGATTGGATTGAAATTGAACAAAGATGACAGTGGAATCTTTAGGCATGAAGAGATTAGAAACAAATTAGAACAACTTTTGGGTGATGAAAGATTTAAAGAATTGGCATCAAATCTTCAATCAAATGTCCTAAACAGCGTTCGAGAAGGAGGGAGCTCTTATAATAACTTCAAGGATTTCGTAGCATGGATTAAGGATTGAAATAATAATTTGTTCGTATATTCTCTTATTATCATCACATCAACTATGTATCTTTAGCATTGATAATATTGAGTGCAAGTTTGGTTAATCTTACCTAATTTTCAAAATAAGTTATCTATACAAGTATTTTTCTTAATTTAAAATCACGGTTTAACGACAAGAAAAAAAATATATATTGAAATCATAAATATGTCTAAACTTCCAAGCTAAAACATAAATAGTATCATTAAAAATATTACAAACTAAAATCTATAATTCTAATCAATGTAATGCAACACGGTGATAGAAATATGATACTAATTTGCACAATATTTGTAACCGTAAAGCAAGATTAATTATCTTCACAAAGATAAGAATATATTACATATATATCATTTATTATAATTAAATGATATAAAGCAAATAATAAAGGAAAATTATTAGAAACATCAAATTTAATAATACTTTATATAACCTTTTGTAAATCATCCAATACTTCTACCACATTCAAATATTAACGAATAACTATAGGGTTTAATTTAACCTAGGATGTGTCTAGTTTTAATTGGATTGGATAAAATTTAAATTAATTTATTTGCATAATTTCTTTGTAAACTGTTTAAAGGTTTAAAACGGTTTATACAGATTGAAATCTAAACCAAACAACATCGAAGCAGTATTGTTCAACTCAAAATCAAAACGTTGACGGATCCACTTAGACCCAAACTAACAATTTCAAAAAAGTAGTTCCAGTTCTATTTTACGGTTTGACAATTTCTTCGTTCAATCCTAATTTTTCCTTACATACTACTTGGCTTCACAAAAAATATACCCAAAAACTCCCCGAAAAATAAGGGATTCTATTGAAATTTTGGTAAAAGAAACTACTGTCGACATTTTAAAATACTATCTATTTTGTGAGATCGACATTTGGCATCGTTTGTTGGAAATTTACCAAAACTACGGAGGAAAGCATGTGAAGGAACAAGAAAAGCAAAGGGGAAATGAGTGAAGTAGTTAAGACAATGATGAAAATCCATGGAGAAGCATGAATGAAAGCCCTGTTATACTGAAAGAAAGCACACGAAGAACCTACAAAGCGGTTGCCCGGTTGACCCGAACTTTGACAGAAATGACTGCAACACATGCAGCGCTATATTGAAGACAATGCTGCCATGAGGTAGCTCTTAGTGCGAGAGCAAAGAGCTTCCATGTCTGCCGGTGTTTTTAGTAGGCTGGGAGTCCCTAAGGGAGACTAGGAAGAAGCTCCACAAGAATTTGGGCGGAAAATTGGCAAACGGAGGCTCATCGGTCCATAAAAATGAGAATCAGGCTTCTTCCTTCATTCCTGTCGAAGGAAAGGAGGACCGACAACTCCTTGATTCCCTCTAGAGAAATTGACGATAATGACGAGTATGGGCCTTCCTCCGAGGGGATTAAAGCATTGGAAGAGCCTAGCAAATTCACAATCCTAAATACACAAGTTCACGAGGATACACAATCCCGTGGATCACATTCGGGAGTACAACACCTACGTTAGTTTTAAGGTTTTCAAAGTCGAAGTTGAAAATTAACTAGGCAAGAACATTAAAGCTAACAAATTTGATCATGCTGGTGAATACTATGGCAGATACGATGAATCAGGCGAACAATGTCCAAGAGCTTTTGCAAAATTCTCGGAAGAATGCAGAAAAGTGCCACAATACATAATGTAAGACAAGCCTAGCATGAATGGTGTTGCTGAAAGACGTAACCAAACGCTAAAAGACATGGTAAAAAGTATGATAAATCATTATTTTTTTACCAAAATCACTCTAGAGAAAAGCATTGAACACTACAGCATACATTCTAAATAGGGTAACAAGTAAAGTGGTAGCTAAAACCCCTTATGAAATATGATTAGACAAAAAGCCTAGCATAAGGAATTTACACATTTGGGTTCTCTAGCTAAGGCAAGGGCTTATAGGCCAAATGAAAAGAAACTAGACTTAAGAACAATAAGCTGCTACTTTGTTGGGTGCACTGAACGGTCGAGAGGGTATAAATTTTATGATCCCTCAATAAGAACCTTTTTTGAGATAGGAGATACGAGATTCCTCGATGATGTTGAATATGAAATGAGAGATAAGACCATTAGGAATGTTGTCATTGAAGAAGAAGCTATCCAAGAGAATAATGAACTCCCTACTCAAAATCAAGAAGTTGCACCTGAAGAGAAAACTCAACCATCTCAACGGGGAAGTGCCAGTAAGGCGATCCACTACAGAAAGAAAAAGTACGATTTCAATTGATTATATTGGATTTCGTCAAGAAATAATGATTACAAAGAAACTTTCTCTGCAGTTTCAACGAAAAACTCTTTCAAGATAATAATGACACTTGTAGCTCATTTTGATTTAGAGTTACATTAGACGGATGTAAAGACTATTTTTCTCAATGGTTACATTAAGGAAACTATATAAATGGTGTAATTAGTAAACTTTGTGTTAAGTGATCCAAAGTCTGTGATCTGCAAACCAAAGAAATCCATCTATAGTCTCAAGTAAACTTCTTGTTAATGGTATCATAAATTTCATCAAGTCATTATCTTGTATGGTTTTGAGGTAAATGAAGTCGATGATGTTGTAAACTTATCTTTTTAGTGCTTTATGTCGATGACATACTATTGACCAATAACAACATAGGCTTATTGCAAAAACAAGAGATCTCTAACTAAGAATTTTGAAATGAAAGTTCTTAGAAACGTTTCTTTTGTATTGAGAATTAAGATACATCAAGATCGCTCTCGGCGTATTCTTGGGTTATCACAAAAGAAATTTATTGAAAAGATTATTGCTAGATTTAGCATGAAAGATTGTGTACAAGGAGATACTCCCATTGCTAAGGACGACAAGTTTAATCTCAAATAATACCCCAATAATGAGATAAAAAGGAAACAGATGTAAAAGAATCTTTATGCGTCAGATGTATAGAGTTTTCAAGTATGTATGCTTCTAGATCTAGCGTTCATAATTGGAATGTTAGGCAGGTATTTGAATAACCCTGGATGGATCATTAGAAAGTAGTCAAACAGGTTACAAGGTATTTAAAAAGAACAATTGACTATATGCTCACATATCAGAAGTCGTATCATTTGGAGATCATTAAGTATTCTAATTTCGATCTTGCAATTCATCGAGACACTAAAAGATCCACTTCGAGCTATGTTTATTTGTTAACTCGAGGAGTTGTTTCTTGGAAGAGTGCTAAAGGGCCACTCATAGCTCATTCCACCATGGTAGCTAAATTCATAACTTGTTATGAGGCAACAAATCAGGCGATATGGCTACGAAATTTTGTCACTCGGCTACGAATAATAGGTGGTATTAAAAGACCACTTAAGATTTTCGGTGACAATAATTCGACAATGATATATTCAAATAACAACAAAAGCTCTTCGAAATCAAAGCACATAGAAATTAAGTTTCTAGTTGTTAAGGAGCGAATTTAGAGTCATATGGTGTCTATAGTATATATAGGAACAGACTCCATGATTGCTAATCTGCTCACTAAATATTTGCCACCTAAAGTCTTTCACGAGCCAACTGTTCATATAGGTGTGGTTTTATTTGATAATATACTAATTTAGTGCGAGTTTGTATTCGTTTTATGTTCTTTATATATACACACACATATTTGGTTTTCTGCATACTAAAGTAGATGGTTTAAATTTTGTTTATTCTAAATATATTCTTTTTCTTTGTGGTTTAAAAATAAAGTTGAAAAGACTAAGAATTGATCTCACTAATGAATAAAGAGAACTAGTTGGAAATATGCATATTTGAGATCACATTGCATGTAATTTCTTGTTGCCCAACCATACTTGATGTAAAGTCCCAAAAATTTTCATCGAACAGAATTAGTTACTCCATATGCTATATTTTCAATATTTTGGAAAGTTAGGGACTAACGTGTATATATATTAAATTTTATTTTATACGGGTCAAATATTTATATATTGATAGAGCAATGAAAAGTGTATGACTATTGAGCTCGTTGGATAGATCGTAATTAATCATGCATATTAGGCTTGAGAAAAAGTTAATTTGGATAAGTGAGACACAAGTTATTGAATTCGAAAGATATTGTCTTAAATTGTTATCGAATTAAGTTAATCAATGAGTTATAATACAAGAGTAACACGTGTAGATCAAGTTTGATGGTAAGTTATTAATTGATTTTATCAAATAAGGATTTTGTATATAAAAAAATAGTCCCACTACACAGTCCTGGTCAATAACAGAGTATTTCCCGACTGACGTGGAAAGCACATTAAATTTAAAAAAAAAAGGTTGGAAGACCTCTCCAAAACGACGCCAACCCCTTTCCCCCCAAATCAATTCCACACAAATCGAGTTGCGAACGGTCACCATCTCCGGCTGCACATCAATGTAAGGTACCGTTGCTCCTCCGGCAGCACTTACATCCCGACAATTTTGCATTCTTCAAGTGTCAGTTTTCTTTACCACAACTGGGGCGGATTTGGCCCTTTATATTATTCTAATCATCACCCCTTTTATTGGTATGCTTGTTATATCTTTTGCAATTGTTTCAAATATTGAAAGTGGGTTTTTGATTTATGGATTTTATTGGTTTTATTTGTTAATTTTATTTATTGTTGTTGTAATGGCAGTTTTGTGCCTCTTGTATTACTACGAAACATCTAGTGAATTATTTTTTGCTCAGTTTGTTCACTGCTTCTCTTGCTTTTGCGGTGGGCTTGACTAATGCATTCACCAGTGGTAAATGATTTTGTTTTTCATTTATTTATTTTCATGTATATTTTTGAAAAAAAATGGTATTGAGATGTAGGTTTTGGATATCATCTTGTTATTATAGTTAAAAATTGTTGACTGGAGTACGAGTTGCAAAGAAATTCAAGAAGCCTTCTTTTACTAGAAATGAACTTTAAGTTGTAGATTTATGATGAAATTTGCATAGTATGATGCCAAGAGGCTTGTAATATCTCCTATTTATTTCCATGATATGCAACTCATTATTTCATTTGACATCAATAGTAAAAACTTTGACGGATATCGAAATTAATTCAATGTTTGAACAATCAAATAGAAATTATGAACTTAAATGAGAAAAGTTTATGTAAAGGGCACCAAAATGTAGCTCATCTCCTTGGGCATTTGTTGGCGCTCTCATATCCTATATACCTTATGATACTCGGTTCAGACCCATTAAAGTAAACCATAGTGTTTGTTTGCATATTTGGTTGTGAAAGGATGTGTTTTAGCAGTGAATCTCGGTTTTCTTCTTGAAATTTCCAATTCTATGACAGAATTGGAAGTGAAAACCGGGAACTTAGACCATGCTTGGTTATATTAATTTAGATTGTATGGGATAACCTTACGAAATATACTTGTCTATTTCTTTGGTCTTGACTTGTCTAGTGTACAAAACATTATCTATTAATGCCAATTAATGCATTCAAATCATACTCAAATTATATTTAGTTTTCATGTCATTTCTGTTCAAATGCTATTGCAATGTGGTTTATTCCCATCGCAGAACGGCTTGAAGGAATGGTGGAATATGTCATAGTTGTAGATCTAAAAGCCACTACTTTACCGAATGCCCATGGAAAAGCCAATGTCTATCATGCAAGCATGGATTTAAGAAGTGTTTCGTGGTTGAGAAGGAGACTACAAATAAATGGCAATTATTTTTTTGTGGCAGTGACAATTGTGGTTTTTAGGATTGGGTTATGAAAGAAAAATCAAGCGGTGAATCCTCTAGCGGTAGCACTACCTCAGTTAATCAAGCGAAGGCTGAAAGATTTGACAATCTGTCACAAATGTTCCAATCTCACATTTGCGTCAACGATGTAGTAGACCTTTGGATTTCAGTGACCGAATCTATGGGAACTATGTTTGTAAACTATTTGAATGTAAACTTTTGTATAAATTAACTGACAATGCATTAACTGAAAAATATTCTAGTTTATATAGTTTATACTTTATAATCTTCGTTTTTTCTATAGCATTTATGTAGTTATGGAGTTGTTGTTTTCAATATGTATTTATCTATTATGTCACAGCAAACAAGTCTCAATATACAATCAAGAAAACAGATTCTGATTGTTCTGATGAGGCAATGATTTTTGAAACACAAACTTAGTTGATTCCCCAAGAAACAGTGGAGCGTCCATTGCCAACAATGAAATCTGTGAACTCACTGTATTTTTCCAAGAACTTGATCAATTAAATCCAAGGAAAATGAAACATCCATCAGACATTTAAGTCTCCTTTAATAATCAGGAAAAACAAAATTCAGACAACAAATGGAACATCAAAAAAAGCACCTAAGAATACTCGAATATTGGGTAAGCTATATCTGCCCGTTTTAAAATTAAAATCCAAATAATGCAAGCTATATCTAAACATATGGGCAGTTGTCAATTCAAAAGAAATAACTTCTTTCAAACAAACGCAGCTACTACAAGAGAGTTGTAGGTATTTCCAATTTTTGTTTTCATAAGTTTGAAGCCCATTGACAATTCTCACAAGCTTCGTGGAATGAGTGGCAGAAACGAACCTGAGGTACAATCACCTCATCTCCCACTGAGGTTTGACCTTCTACCATGTTAACGGAGTCCGTCCCGTTCCTCATCATCCGATTCCACCGAAACATCATTATTCTCATTAGGCACTTCATCCATAATTTATTCGGCTGCAATAACCTAATCGATCACGTTCAGTAATACAATAACTAACACTACGATATATAGTTACAACATTATTCTCGAACACATTGTTTACTTCAATAGAGAACATATGCTTATCAACAAAATTAGAACATAATGAAAATGTAGTATATACCTCTTGGATACTTTAATTGATTTTACAAAATCTGAAGAGCATAACAGAGAGTCCAAATTTGTTGTTAAAATAAACGTGTTATGAAATTGCAATTTAGTGTTTGAAGCATAGATTAAAAAGTAGTACCAGAAAAAAAGTTTATGCTTTGTTACTAGGGCAAAAAAGGAATTAAGAGCTTGATGGTCACAGATAGGATTATTCAATAGTGTGATGTTCCAGACAGCTAGTTCCTCTCCTACAGTTGGTTCCACATTTCTGACTTTCAACTACATGAACTGAACAAAGAACCGATAATAGAACTTTAGTTTATCTTACCATCTGATACTCGGTCTTGGATTACGCATGAGGCTGGTTTTATTCTTGCATTCTCTAAAAACTAATTCCGTATAGATTAAAAACTAATCTTGTCCGTTCGAAGAAGAAGATTGAAGAAGAATGAACAGGACCTTAAGCAGAAAATAGGGAAAGTTGCAAAGCTCTCAAACTAAATATCATCAATTAATGAAAAACAAATTCATCTAGGAAATAACGTACGTTTTCTTCTCTTGGCCGGAGCGATCTCTCCAAATAATCTGATGATGGTTCGCGAAAGAATTTGGGGAAAAATTCTTCTCTTCGCCGGAGATGTCACGCTTACTAAATGGGTTCTAAGATTTTTCAATTTGTGGAACAATTTTAGTGAAGGATGCTTAATAGTTGTTCATGGGAGTTTTTGCTGTTCTCTCCATTTTCGGCGAGGGGGAGGGCCCCTTCAAAACCTTTTGTGTTACTCACGTGTAATTCTCTTCACAACTCATGTGGTAATGTCCCTCCAACTTACCATCTTCACACGTGGGAAAATTTTAAATCCCTGTCAAGAGGGTGTCAAATAGCCGGGCCAACGAGACTAATTGATGGAAAAAAAATGGTTATGGGCGCCATGTTTGTCAATTAGTTTCATTTTAATATTATTTATTTGCTTTGATTTTGGGAATTGATAAGAGTTGTCAATTAGTTTTATTTTAATATCATTTATTTACCTTGATTTTGGGAATTGAATATGTTGTCAATTAGTCTTATTTTAATATTATTTATTTGCTTTGATTTTGGGAATTGATAGGGATAGTTTGCCACGTGTAGATTGAATAGGAAATGGAGTAATTGTTGATTTATGGAATAACGAGATTGAAATTTTAAAAAACACGATATTTTGTAGTTTTTTAGGCCTAATAAAACTCAATTTTCCTTTTTAACTTTAAATACCATGCAAGAATACGCATTATCTACCGTAAAAAAATAAAGGAAAAGAAAAGAAAGAAAACATAAATACTTGATACGGCAGCAGCAACACCACAAGTAGAAGATAAAGATTTGGAACATGATTTTTGTATTGCTTTTCAAATTTATTTGATCTAACGAGGTAGGATAAAGAGGTGCGGTTGATTTTTATCCCGTTTAAATTATTTTTTCATGTTGATGAATTTTCATTGTTATGAAAGTTAAAGATATGATATGATATGTATGATATGGTCATCGGGTATCAAATATATAATATGTATTGAGTTGTTACCGATTTTTAAAGATATAATGATAGTATGATATTTTGACACACGTTTTAAATCTTTCATTTGGGATTGTACAATTAATTCGTGTCCTATTGAGTATTCTCATATACTTACCATTTTTCTTTACTCGTCACAGGTTAGAACGGGTCGTTGGTGGTGGGCAATGAGGTGCAGTCGTGATGCCAGAATTTATGGAACACAATAAAAATAATCTGGTGTAACGTAACTATGTATTTCATTTTCAGCATTATTTTATTTTTATAGAATTTGGAACATATTTTATTGGTTATGTTTTATTTAATATTGGCAGAATCATAACAAAAAAAAAATCATGTTGTGATGTTTGATACGTTTAATTTAATTACGGAATGAAACTTTCAGTAACGATTTATATATTAAAAATAATTGGGTCGTTACAGTATGGTATTAGAGTTTTAGGTTTAATTTTTTGTAGACACATATGCATTTTTCATAACTTGAGTTTTGAAAAAATAATAATAATAATATATAAAAAAATATGAAGAGACGTGATAGCGTATCAGTGTTCACGATGAACAGTGACAAGATCTACTAAAAATAATTCTCTTTTCCACCTATGTGTGTTTTTATGTATTCTGTGTATAATATTTTATATAATGCTAATCAGGTATAAGTGGTACATGACAGCGTGTCACTGTTATCGAGAATAGAAAAAAATGTGTTTGTCACTATCCATCGTGAACAGTGATATCATTGTTCACGATGAACAGTGAAAACATAATAATAATAATAATTTTTTTTTTTAAACGTTTGTCAATTTTTTGAGGTGTATTTCTAACTATTAGAATAAATTTTATATTTATTTAAAATATAAATTAGGCATATATCTATTTTTTTTTAAGTAACTAATATTTTATTTTTAATATAAAAAATGAAAATGAAAATGACGATGTAATATTAATTTTGGACTTTCATGTTTAAATGTTACGTGTAATAAATACTTATTATTTAGTCGTTTCTTTGAGTAATGTTTGTTTAAAAAATAATATTTTATTTTTTCGAAGATATATGAAATTAAGGATGATGTCAATTTAAAGTTCTAAAATATGTGAAAGATTTTTGGCACATGACCACCAATCGATCACCCTCCGAAAACTCTAAAGTATGTAAAGGGTAAGAGGATGAATTTATTCAAACATTTTATATAATTTACGTCTTTTAAATTTCCTACTTTTAAATTTTAAGACATGCATATTTTTCCTTGTTAAATTCATAATGTGTATTACGACAATAGGTATAACATGTTAGACTTAGTACGGTATGTGACGAGTAACTTAATACTAATTTTAGGATATGACACCACCTGCCCACAAGAATTTGATGTGTGATTTGTTGCGAGCGGTACAAGAGTTGAGCAGACGGAATCAAGCATCTCCACCACAAAATGCACCACCACTGCAAGACGCATCACCGTTTGTAACTAGAGTTGTTTCGATGGTTGCGTAGTTTCGTAGGTACAAGTCTTCCACTTTTTTATGGTGGTTCCGACCCACTTGCTCTTAAGGAATGTATTAGAGGTCTGGAGTGCATCTTTCGACACATTGCTTGTACGGATGCACAGAGGGTACTATGCGCGGAGTTTATGTTTGTTGGAGCAGCCAGTCACTGGTGGGAATCTGTCTCACGCACTAGAACTGAAGAACATCAGCTTAACCTGACTTGGGAACATTTTAAG
>CAIGRP010110127.1:0-13007 GCA_903798385.1 Fraxinus cuspidata
AATTCTATTTAATGGAAGAACCCTCAAACGGGAAGGATATTCAGCCAAACCTTATCAGGCTGGAGTGGAGAATTAGGCATGTGACCCACCATTGGTATATTTTGAGTCGAAATAAATAGTAGACTCCAATATTTACAAGTATTTATAAGCACACCAAACCGATTTCTACTTTGACTACACTCCTAAATTGAGTTATTAGAGATCTCAAAATGATCACGAATTCATATAAATTTGACATGAAGAATATCTTTCAACAACACAAGGGAAAGGGGATCCGATAGAATTTCTATTATGCTTCATAAACAATACCCTAAACCACTTTATTTCTTTTGGAAAAAAAAAATTTGTAATCCGAAATGAAAGTCAAACCATCTGCAGGAGAAAAACAGGGCTCGATGCGTACTCATCTAGCATGTTGATATGTTTGGACTACACAATATTAAGAACAGAATCACGTGAGATATTTTCTATTATCTTGTCCAATAGTGCTTACTAAACATGACTTCAAAGTTCCAACAAATTTAACATATACACCCATGCGCTTCTCTAATCTGTGAAATGAAACTAACCCAAGATTGCTTTCTACAAAGTGGTACTTATTTTACACAGCCAAGATATGTACAAAACAGAAGCAGCTTCCTACTATAACGTTACACGGAGGAGTCCAATCAAATTTCATCTTGAAAAACTGTAGTACTACAAATAGTTATTCATATAATTAGATCTGTATGATTTAACTTAAAACTTCTTTAATGGAATATGAAACTCTTTACCGTAATAAGCAATAGTGCCCTGAAACTTCTTAACTAGAGAAATGTTTTTGGTCGATTTTCTCTAGCTTGTCCAGACAGGAGATGAGGCATCAAAGGTTCACGCATCTTTTCCATCTTCCTCATTTCGTGGGTCGTGTGGCAGTTCATGACGAGGCTGATTGTATTTCTCGCGCAGCTGTTTAATCGGGATAAGATCTCCAGCTGCGTCAGCTCCATAAAACAAGAAAGAAACATAAGGGTGATCAAATCTATCCTGCACATTTGATGACAATCTCAAAAAATTAGATGCAGAATAACCCGGATAGCTTTTTATTTAATGATGATTCAACCAACCATGTCTTGTTGATTGGGGGTCAGTAAATTCTCCTCGGGAACTGCAGAATAATACCGATTGGGAATCAAATCGGGGGCACAGAGCAGAGAAACACCACAGAATGCAAGAATCAAACACAAATAAAATGCAGGCACAACGTATTTTGTAGATAGGTGCTAGAGAATGGTCCCAAGTCTTTTAAAAGGAAATTTCTTAAACAATCAACAAGGACAATAATGAAAAAGGGGTACAAGTAACAAGAATTACAACTGAAGAACGTAATGGAATCAGGTACAAAAAAATACTTGGGCTTACCATATGCTACTAACAGGTTGGGGTCTTCGTGTACATTGACCAATACCTGCAAGACAATAGGTTAAATTAACTATAGCGGGTTCCCCCCATGTTGTTACCAAGTAATGCTAATTCTACTTATTATTACACAATAAAGGTTCACAGCAAAGAAAATATGGTATTTGTCATTTAAATGCTGAACACATCAAACTGGAGCTACGTAGGAATGGAACCAGTTTAACTTGGCTGGGCATTATCAATGTGAAAAATGTAAAAACACATCTTATGATGGATGGTGGCGAACTGCAGCATCAGGATTGACTGATACTAGGTAACCTCGAAGCTAGAAAATTTATTTAAGAGTAAAAAAAAATTGGATACAAAATTTATTTAAAAGTAAGGGTTAATTAAGGACACCGGAGTTTTGAATAGTTATGCCAATTGTCATTTGTCCCTGAAATTATTTAATGTAATAATCACTCAAGTTTCTAACTATTACGCTAATGATCACTCATAAAAAATTAATATTAAATCTTAAGTGGCAATATTAAGTGCCAAAATGTCACCAAATAAATAAAGCCAAATCAACAAAATTGGAGAGTTAGAAAACATAATGCAACTTCAGCTTTTGTCAAATTTTGGGCTAAATCCGTAGAGTAAACCAACATTATTATCGTAACAATGATTTTTGCAAACTCGACCTAATAAATAACATTAGTTCGTGACAAGTTGGCACTTAATGCTACCATTGGATTAAATGTTAATTTTATTTTTTTGACCGAGTGATTATTACTGTAACAATTTAAAACTCGAGCGACTATTACTCCTAAAAGTAACTTCTACTTACTTTCAAACTAAGGCAAACATGAAAAAGGCACATTCTTCACACAAAAGTATAGGGATGCATATTTGTCCAGTTAAACCTGATAAAATGGCTGATCAGGGCCACGAACCAACTTTTCGATGTTAGCAGTTTCCATCCATGACTTTGACTCAAAGCACACTGGATCCATTCCACAAATAACAGCACGATATCCTAGGATCACCAGATCATATATTAATAATACAAAGAATCATGAGTAGTCCAGCAGGTATCCATCAATTATGGACTCGAACATCCACGAGGGATAGCAAAAATTCCTCAGAACAGAAGATTGTGTTTATTTTTGTGGATATAATGTGAGAAGCTAGTTAAATAAGTTGATATGGGGTAAGAAGCAAAAATAATTTCTCCTTGTATGCTCAGGAGTGCATGCTAAAAACGTTTTATAATAAGCTCTAATGCTAAACTATTTAAACAGACATCGTAGTGAAAAAGATTTAGGTATTATTTAGACCTAAATCAATAAAGAGAGATATATTTTACTACATTCAGCAAAATTGACCTATTAATTATATGCTAATTTTGTTTCACCTCTTGAGGGTGGGAAACATGTACATGGAATTAGAACTTGCCAAAACAATATGAATCAGAAGTAGCACTAGTAGTTTGCACAAATTCTTTCATAGTTTCATACATATTATATTGCAAGGTGAGAAATTCAACAAAAAGGGCTGGGGCAAAAATGAGTCGACTCAATTACCAAATATCTTATGCTTCACTTTCTGCCCCAAACGAAAAGCGTATTGCACATTTTCATAAGCTTGAACTTTTACGGATGCAGCCAAAGACTCTGCCTCAAGTTTGGAAATTTCATCCCGTAACTCAGCTGCCAAGTTATAGTTCTCACTCTGAATTGCATTCTGTAGGTCTGCACTGAAAGAAGTACAGTTTTGCAATAAAGTTTTTAGACAAACCCATATGGGAAAATTGGAAAGAAAAGAGAGAAAAAGACGATAAAAGTAATCTACAAACCAATAAGGCTCTTATTTGGCAATGATTTGAAAAAATCATAAGGAAAACTGAAAGGAGACTTACTGAAGGCGTAAAAGGCTTATGGCTATATCTTGCACTTCACTCTTTGAGGCTGATCCCCTTCTATTTTCTTGGAGCTTGATAACCTCAGATTCAACCTTCCATTGGAAACATCACATAAGCATGCTAAGGTCTTCACGAACAACTCAATTTTACATTAAAATCTAGTCTATAATTTCTGAGAAAATTACAAACAAGTATAGAAGTTGTAATACCAAGCATATGTTTGGCAAGTGTTTATAAATAGATAAAAATGAGCTGTGAAAAAATGGGTAGTATTTGTGGGGTCCCGAAATACATGGATAAAAAGTGGTTTGACTTTGAGCAAATGTTTATAAACACTTGCCAAGCGGAAACAAGTAGGTAAACTGCCACCGAAAGAGAATAGTAACTATAATCCATCAAAAACTTTCAATAAAAATACATACAGAGACAAAATCTTCTTCTCAGTAATAGTGTGTTGTATAAGAAAATATGAACAATGACTGATCTAATCCTAACCTCAGTCAGCTTGTTCCTCAATTCTTGAGCAATTTCATACTGCTCCACATTCAAAGCATACTGCAAAATAATACAGTGACGAGCCGAGTTAACACATTCCTTTTCTAGCCATTTTAAACATTTAAAGTGAGTAGCAACAAACACTCCAAACCTGTACACGAGTTGCCAAATCCAGCTGGAAAAAGAACATTAGTATATCCTCATTTGCACTCTCACTGCGCTCACAGCTTGCATCCAATTCTGATCCCTTATCACCTCCTCTAAACAGCCATCCAGCTTCAACTCTCACATTTTTAGGTCGAGATATATCAGATTGACCCGCAAAGGATGAGGTTTTTCTACCATGAGAACAAATGTACAGTTTTTGAGCCCCAAAAACTATATGTATTTCCTTCATTTGCCCTGAATTCCTCCATTCGTTGTTCGCTCCACAAATAACACTGCACTGGGAAATTGCTAATGTGCTCATTGACATACTTTGCACCATTTCAAGAGTGCAATTGCACTCCTTAATTTTCGTCCCGTTGGAAAGAAATAACTGGATTCGCTTCTTAATCTTTTATTTCTTTGGCATGCATCTAAAGTGAACCAATGTACCATTCAGTGTTGATGAAAACCATGGAAAAGAAAGGTTCAATACAAAGAGTTGCACCAAACACCAACTATATATATGGACTTGTATCTCAAACACAAAGCTAAGGGAGTTTTATTCAAATTCTACAGCAGATTCAATAACTTCCATTACTAACCTCAATCCCGTCACATAAATTGCAGTGTTAGAGACTTTCACATGTCTGTAAACAGTGTTGTCAAAAGCACACTAGGCTTACCTCTTGTGGCACGCCTCGTACAAGGCATTGATTAGGAACCTCAAAGCTTGCACTTTGTCAAGGCTTACGCCTTGACTTGTCAGTTTGGGCCGTTTTTCTTTTTTACTACGCTTACCTTCTTGGGGATGTTTTTAAAGTCAAGTATTTTGTTTTTGTTTTAGACACGATCAAACATTAAAAGAAAAAAAAGAAACAGCTTGAGATTATACAATCGAACAACTGGAGAGCATTCAAATTCTGTTATTTTTTTTCCTTCTTTTCTGCAGCGCTCCTGCTATTTAAATTGGTTAATGGGTTAAATTTCAATTTTGAAACTTGGAACCTATTGACAACAAGAATCAAACCCAAACTGATAACCCAAACCAAGTCCAAAGTTAACATCCACACACAAACAGAAAGTGAGATTGCTGTTTCAAAACTCTAAAAAAAGGAGAGAGAGAGAGAGTGGACGTCATTTCCAAATACAAAAACTCAGTAGAATCAAATTTTTTACCTCTAGAAGTTCAAACTGTGCAGCGATAAGGAACTGAGCTTTTTCTGCTTTGTAGAGATACAATTTACTCAAATTCCGAACTGAAATGGGCTTTCTGCAAAAATCTGGCGCCTCTCGCGCTCTCTGTGATTCATACAGCTAGATTTGGCTACCTCAATCAATGTTGATAACCAAAGAAGGGGAAATTAAGAAAAGAAAAATATGAACCAGTAAATTAAAAAGAACAATTGGGGCCCTGTTTGATTGGTGAGGAATAGAATTGATAACGTGGCGCATTTTATGGCATGGATAAACGTAAAAGTTACTAAGCCCTTGCTTGGTCCGATTTAGAATCAATTTAAAATTTAAGTCAAAATTAATAATTAATTTTAATCATATTTTTTACAAGATCAGATATTTACAACTTTTCAATCACATATTTCAAAAACTTTTATTAAAATCTATTAAAAGTTAATTTTTTTAGCTAAACCAAACAGCGGCTCAAGTATTTTTAATTTTTTTTTACTTTTTTGTGAATTTAATATCTTTTTTTTCTTAATTTTAAGCCATGAGCTTGTTTGGCTTTGCATAATGTTTATACCCGCTACAATTTTTAGTTCTCAAAATTTAGAGGTGACATTTCGAAAATTGAAATGAAATTAGCGGACGACTCAAAATTGTAGTGAAATATGTACCATATATAAAGTGCATGAATCTTATATTTGAATAAAAAAAGGTTGTGCATATCATGTTTGTGAGTTCTATTTGAGTTTGTCATAGGATTTTGAACACTAAATCGAACAAGTCAAATCAATAAAAAAAAGAAGAAACCCTATTTTCAATAGAATTTCGTGTTAACGTGAAATTTTATTGATTAACATTATTCGTGATATTTAAGTAATAGTGAGTCTTTTTAATAGGGTTTGTGGTACATTTTGATGCATTGGACAACGAACTAGAAATAATATTGTAATTAAACTAACGATAATTACGACCAGTGACGAATAATATTATTAAATTTATACAACGAATAAACAATTAACAAAAAAATAAGAAAACCCATCAGCACGCAGAACACTTCAAACACGGGAAAAAATGGGATGCTAATGAACAAACTGACAATCCGACTCAAGTAGCAATTGAAATATACAAAGAAAAATAAAACAATGCCAACAACATGCCCGATTTCTTGCCTCAACAACTGAATTTCCACAACTTCTCATGCGATATCTATGGCCGCTGATTGACATACTTTATCCTTGGATCGAAAATTATGCCCTTCCCTCCATTTACTTCCAAATCATGCCTGCATTGATATTTTCAAGAACAAGTTAAAGAGGAATTCCTAAATGGCTATGCTTAAAAGTTACTTGTCAAGTGATGTAGGGTATTGTCTCCACTTTGCCCAGAAACTATAAGTGATGGTACAAATGTAATCGATCATATATCACCCAGATTCAAGTTCGGGTCTCCATCCCAAGCTCAATTCGTCGGGCCCACTTCGTTTCAAATATGCTTCTACAATAATTTCTATTTTTTTCCTGTAAGCTTTGCCACAATATGAAATCGAGTAATGCTACCTCTACATTATTGTGTACATATTCTTGTACAGATAGATGACATGTAAGAGAGAGAACGAGAAAAATAGAGACGGAAAGAAAAGAAACTCTATTATTATAATCTTTCTCTCTTCTATGTCATCTATTTGTATACCATTGTGTGCACAATAATGTACGAATAACATTACTCATATGAAACCAGAGGGATGAACATGGGCAATGCCAAAGGTTACCGGCCACTTATAACAAAACATGGCCAAGGCAGAAACTCGCTATCTCTAGGTAATATAAATTGAATAACAACGAAAATGATTGATCAGAGGCATGAAAACTCAACTGAAACACGAAATCTGGAATTACTAATTGCTCACGGGGAACATACTTGAATAGTTGTAAAAGACGATCAATGTATACCACCTTCTTCCAAACCTAAAATCAGTTTCAAAAATTCAGAACTACTGCAAAGAACAAGTTATTCCAAATTTAGACGTGTTATTTTGTGAGTGGGAAGAGAGAGATCACCCATACCTTGTTGTCCACGAACAACTGCAATGCAAGAATTGCAGCTTTCAAACCAAAGGTTGGATGAAGAATATAAAATGCCTACACCATAGAAAGAGACACCGATTAAAAAACAGACAGGTTATTGCACATAAAATCATAAAAACAGAGTATGGTGGGGTTGGAGGAAGAATCCCGGACTACATACATGAAGATTACGCTGGTGTTTCCGGCCAAGTATTTTCTGTAATCTCTTCATCCATCCCAGATCCGGTTGCCTGTTTATGAAAATCATAAATATGCAAGTTTCACACTAAGCCGCACCATCCCTTCACAAGCCCAAACAGGACAAAAATCGACCTATCGTTAAACTTAAAGTCCTTTTCAATAATTGCAAAATGAATTAAAGAAAATTGCTCTTTTTCAGATCAAATTACCAAAAACCCATAAGCAAAGCATACTCACGATTGTAATGATGCCGCGGAGTGGAGATATACAATAGTATAAGGCTTCTGTATCAAGGGCTCAAACTCCTGAATGTAATAATATGAAACAATTATCTACTGCAATAACACAAGTACAACAGGTTCAAGGAAAACTGGAGCAAGGCCATGAATTGTAAAATAGCTAAGCGGGTGTCCATAGAAATTATGAAAAACCTGATTGAGAATACTTGTAATAGTTCACCTTTACTACATACAACACAAACCGCTCTAGATCAAGACATCTAAGCAGAAAATGTGCTCCAACGACAACCATCACTGGACGACCTTCACTGTCAACCCCACCTCGGTAGCTGGAAGAAAAAGGGGGGTCCGCTTTAACTTTCAGAAATTAATACAATGGTTCACTGTTGCAGATTTACGAAACTGGAAGGTAAAAGAAGAAATGACTTCAAACTTTTGGATGCCAAAGTAATTCAAAACACTGCGACATTCCCAGCACAAACATGACCACGCCAAGCATCCAAATTAAATTGATTCCTTCAAAGTTCTATATTAAAAAATTGATGAGAAGATTGAAGAAAGGAATTATAACAATCAGCGTCCAGTTTAAATTTACTGTTTCTATTTCAATTTAGCAAATTGGGCTCTATGATGGTTACAAAGATAGTGATTGAGACTACGAGAGTAAAAAATACAAGTTAAAGAAGCTATTAGATTCTCTGCATTGAGGAAGCAAATGAAAATTTGAAGCATTCTAAAATAATAGTTCATAATTTGCTTACACAATTTTCATTTCCGCAATTTTAGAAAGATTAAGGGAATTTGCTTTAGCAAGATATCTAGAATGAAGAGAATATTCTTCAGCAGCAGAAGAAGTAAGCCCCCTAAGGTCACCATATCCAAGCATTTTAGTAAAATTCCAACCATTTCGTGCTTGTGCAGCTTTTTCCAATTGTTCTTTGCGTTGCTGATCTGGATCTTTGATCAGGGACATAAAAGCAGGATCCAGATATGAATCCAAGAATGATGAGTTCCTGTTGAACGAGAAAAACAATGAGGTTATCTCAATTTCCAACTAACAGTGATTTTATAAAGCAAATAAACAAAGAGCAGCATCTGCACCAGACATATACAATTGACACTTGAAAATGTGGAAACTTAATCGCCAAGATATTTACCATAGAAAATATACATTAGACATTTGAATTAATTAAGAACGCAATGCCAGATCCAACAAACTAGCATTTCAGCGTTGTTTTGAAAAAAAAATATTGGCAAGACCCAGAGGAAATCCGTCTGAAGTTCAATATACACACACATGTATATTGAGAGAGAGAGAGAGAGATGCAGAGAATAAAAAGTGGGTTCATTCAGACGCCATCAAGAAACTTGTCTCCCAACACAGAAATGATCATTTGTTCCACATTCCGCTGGACAATTCATTATTGTGCCCATCTCACACATAAGTGACTATCTCATTAAAAGATAGCTTCAATCATGCCAAACCGGTAATTACTTGGATGGAAAAGATGACAATATGCTCATGAGAAATAAATAAGAACAAGGCCCGTAAAGTAACTACTTTGTTAACTGAAGATTGTGGCTGTGGGAGAACTTGGTTCAGTAGAGAGTAGGAAAAAAGAAAATGTTCTACCCATAAAAAAACTTCTAAATTTGAACTTCCGCGTTGCTGGGACAAATTAATGATACAAATTGAGGACTTGGGGGAGCTAGTTGAGGTCACAAACCGTCTTGTCAACCCAACATCACTGACTGGAATAATATCACTGACTGGAAGATCAGCAGATGCTTGGGAAAATCTTGGTCCCTTCTTCTTTACATTGGGCAATGGCTTGATTCGTATTTTTCGTTCATCTATGACTGTCTCACCATTTTCATCTCCAACATCTGCAGGAAGTTGTGAAACAGCCACCTCCTCCTCAAGTTTATTCCGAGGAAAGTAAAGTGGAAGCAATCTATATAAAGAAGTAACAAATGATAGTTTTAAGTCGTGAATGAATTTATTAGTACATAAAACAAACAATTTTTTTCTCAAAACCATGAACTGTTTAGGAGCCATACATAACATATGCATCCCCAGTCTAATCAGTTAACAATACCTTTTATAGATCTCATAATCAGATGAAATTGTGGTACAAAAGACAACTGCTTGGATTATATCTTTCTGCTTCTCAAGAAAACGTCTTACAGTTCCTACAAAGCAAATAAAAGTAGGCCTTAAGGAAACATGAATAAGACCTAAATTCCGATCATAAAAATAATTTATAACTTATGGGCAGTGACAAAGCTTTATGCAGGCAGGTAAGGGGCTTTATTCAGATACACCAACGTCAAACATAACTTTAAGAAAGCATGAGTTAATTAAGAAACCAAGAATATCAAATGATTGCGCTGTAAATAAAAAATTCTCACTTATTGCCACATGAGCAGCGGATTCTCGTGGATAATTTTTGGCTTCTGTATATATACAGCCCATAGCAATGCTGCATTCGTATTTCACAAGAGTGTCAACTCAAGATATCTACAGATTGATATTGAGAGAAGAAGAATAAATGGATACAATGTATCTATTGAATCACCTCTGCAGCCCATTTTCAATGAGAAGTTCAAGGCAAGACTGATAGCAGTGGCTCAGAGCATTCTCTGCAGCAGTATGATATTTTACTGCATATTTAGGCCCAACAGTATGTATAACCCTCCTGCAAATTACAATAAACACCGTTACTAATTAAAATGTTATTGATTATATAATGGTAAGAAATGCTTAAGCGTCGTCCGGCTCCTGGAAAACGAAGTAAATTAACTAGGGAATAAAATCCTCTCTAGAAAGAAAGAAGTTAACACGATCACTTCTATTCAATTTATTATCCAACTTAAGACACTAAGTTTTTTAAAGCTTCAAATGACAAATTAGAGGCAAAGTTGACTCATTCCAAACCAAGAATGTTAAGCAAAGTAATACGGTGTCCAAATTTATAATATAATAGCATTTGTGTTCTTAAAGAAACACGGATTGACTGCAAAAGTATACAAGTTCCATCTTTCTCAATACATTGATCACAAGAATCTCCTATTAATTGCTACGTATACAAGTAATTGATGTCATTAATATATGAACAGTGAATAGAGGTGCACCCCCAGTTTCTTTTTATCACAACCCATATGAATGCAACTTGGAGGGATACTCTGAGTTTCTACCTAAAGAAAACATTTACATAAAAACTTTGATGTTTTAAAATAACTGCCAAATATATTCAGGCGGGTCAATGCTCAAATTTGTATATATTGTGAAATGCAGCCGTATACAGGATTTCTCCAAGATGATATTAAAGAATAATTACAACCTCAATAATTGATAATGTATATTATCATTCTCAAAACATTCCAATGGGTATGGACATAACATTTCAATGGACTCTACACACCTTGCAGGAAGGTCGTAGGCATTAGTAACTTTTGCCATCCCTGTTCGGCAGCCACCCTGTAAAGGTGAAGCATACTCACTGCATTAGTTCAGATTTAGACATATAACTTCAGTGAAGACTTTTGTTTACTTTAAGGAGTAAAATAGCAGGTCATAATTCTTCAAGATACCACAACGAAAAATGTAGTTGCGTAAATTTAAATTAGAAAGCATATTGCTATTACTAGAGAAAATAATTTCATTCACACAACATGGCGATGATGCACAACTTAAGTGTGAGAATGTCTATAAAGCTACCAATGTAGCGCATTCTTCCGCAAGACCAGGTCCAGCTGCAGGATGCAAACCAGGGATGCTGTGCGATTCATCTAAGTTCTGCCACAAAACCATGTAATATTCAGAAGAAGTAGCCATCTTCAAAACATCAAATTCAAAGGATTAGGGAGTAGAAAAATCTGAAACACCCACTTGGACTAAATGAAATTGAAGTGCTTCAGTCCTAAAGAGCATTTAACCGGAACACATGATTAACTTTGTGAATTTAAGATTTGATTGGAAATTAAGAAGCAGGTATTGCATGGCTAGGCAGAAAAATGATGGAATTAAGATTGAAATCAATTCAGAAAGGAAGGGAATTTGATTTCAATTAAAAAGCAAACAGCTCATTGTGAAGGCATGCATTTAAATTTAAAAAAAAAACTTCAATCTATGACCTTATTTGATCCCATTATTTCCAAAATATATTTTTTCTCTCTTCTTTTCAACCACACATTCTTCAATAAAATAATATTACATGCAAACCCAAAACTTTTTCTTATTTTTTAACCACACATTCTCCATCAATCTACTATTCCAAAATGCATTCTTCTATAAAAATAGGGCTCAAATAGGCTCTATAACCACGCTAGGTCTCGCAAACAAGTATATAAAATAAACTAGTAAATTGCTATCCCTCTGAAACAGAGTCACGAGAACAAGCATGCACCAAAAAAAGGGGCAAAGCTCCCGTTAAGAAAGCTCAGCATCCAGAAAGAGTCATCACAATAAATGCGCTCAGGCTGATAAATATAACCCATTGCCATTGCCGCAGATTAACTGCTCACCTCATTTGTTGAATTAACTACAGCATCCACCTCAAGATTACATGGATTCCCCCTCCAGAGATATATCTTCGAGTTAATTTCGTGATCCACAGGAAATCTAGATACCATCCCATCCCCACTAACCCCTCCCTCAGAAGCAGATATCAACGGGTCTGGAAAATGCGAATTCCGGAAAGCAGGATCTTCATTCTCATACAAGTATGCATCACACCAACATGGAACTTGATCAAGTGTCACAATTGAATCTACACTGTCTGCAGGTGATACACCTCGGGTAGTGGTCGCAGCCCCAGACTGATACATATTTATGACCCCAGATCCAATCTTCACCTCGTTCCCTCTTCAGCTAAGAATAGATATACCTTCTTTACCAAGCTATCACCAAATTTGGAGAAACACATGGAAATGACAGTATCAGCAACGCCCATAAAATATTCTAATAACTTAGTATCACCACGTATACAAAATTCAGGAAATAAAACATAAGGCTCAGTTAACATCGATATCATCACTTAGCAACATATCTACCCAATCAAATTGAATGAAGACATTCTTATCAATCAAATGAGATATTTACGTATTTCTGAATTGGAGCTGAATTAGCATCCTTGAAACAAAAATCGTGTATTTTAATAGCTTTTATATTATTTCGAGCGACACCAATCAGAGAATAAACGAATTTCACAAAAAATCCAAAATTTTTCGGATTACCACAACTAATTAAACAATAAAACTTAAACATAAAAATTAAAAGATAAGATCATAGATGTAGATATATCTTAAAAAAAGACCTAATATGCAAGCATAATCGGACTTGAGAAAGCGCATTTAATGATTTTTTTGCAAAAATATAAA
>CAIGRP010110135.1:0-45431 GCA_903798385.1 Fraxinus cuspidata
TTTACTTCGCTTGAATCATTGGACCCCAGTTCAAATCAATTGGTCGGGGAGATTCCTTGGCAATTGACAAAGTTGACAACTATGGCAGTCCTTAACCTTTCATACAATCATCTTGTTGGTTCCATACCTCAGCAAGGGCAGCTTCTTACGTTTGATAACAGTTCATATATAGGAAACCCAGAATTATGTGGATTGCCATCGACAAAGATGTGTGGAAATGACGAACCACAACCAAAGCTTCCAGTGTCGGCGACACAGGAAGATGATGACTTCAATATCTTTGATGAATTCACCTGGCAAGTTGTCGTGATGGGGTATGGATGTGGAATGTTATTTGGATTGGTTGCAGGATATTTAATTTTCAAATATGAAAAACCTGAATGGTTGATAGGATTTGTTTATAGAGTTTACAAAATAAAAGACGGTAGAAGATGGAGGTAGATTTTTCATAGTTATATTAGTAGAGGAAGAAATAAGTTCAATGTACCTAGAATATGCATATCAGCATTTATTTAGTATTGCAATAGAAGGAGAAGTAAATAAATGTATTGTCACCCTTCGGACCTAGCAAAGCCTTCATTTTCCTTCTTATTTACTTTAATTGAACATTGTCGTCTAAGAGAACATAAGCAGATTTTTCTAATTCAGCCCAAATTAGTTTTGTTTACAGATATGGAGATATTGCAGTTAATAGTCAAGGATAATAGCATTATCCATAGGGGTTGACATAATGGCCATTATCCACAGGGGTTGACATAATGGCCATGCTACACATAGCATGATCCAATAGTCAATTTTCTTCACCGTATTCAAGAGAACCAAGTTTTCCGAAGGAAACATCTCATCCTCTGCCTTAGAACTTCCCAATCCATCTTCCTCCTTCCCTCGGTTGATCCCCACAAAAACTGCAAAATCAGCGACCTAATCTCTCAGCAAAGCAAAGTCGGCAGCATGAACAAACAAATCTTACATGTAGGGATTGCTTGCAAAATATCCTTATTCAAAATTCCCAGCCCCCCAGCTGAAAAAATTGATTCCTGCTCCACCCATTGACCCTCTTCCATATCCGCTCTTCATCGTGAAAAATGTTCGACCGTTATTCATGCCCACAGTTGTGAGTATCCCCAGATATACATCATAGGATTGTACAAAGGGGAGTCCAAGAAGCAGTTGGACAAGGACCCACTACTCACTATGCACATTCGGACTAGAAGTAACCAATGATTTATGTCATCAGAGGACCAGAGGCCGACTCATAAAGTGATAATAGATGAAGTAACGTCTGGCAATCTGATAATTTAGAACGGATGAAAAATATGGAATCATCTGCAACCATCTCCAAACACTCAATATAGACAAAACTAAACGATAAGCGGACTCAGCTGTTGGATATTAAGACATTATTATTGATGAATCATAGGTCATATACAAAGCTAAACTCTCACAGAGATCATAACACAAACCATGGAGCAAAAAGGTAGCTTCATTTTCAGACCAAAATTCCTCAGTATTCATATACTCGGTCAAATGTCAAAGGAATCCAAGTATATGACAGTGAAAATGTAGAAACTTAAGTTGCTTATAAGCTAAAAGTTGAAAAGAACATAAGCCATTGCCAATAAGAATTCATCCTAAGGACTACAGAGTTCTAGAGCTCCAGTCAATTCAGTCTTACGAGGATTTAGACAACCTAACCATGCACTTTAGCACGCTTGGATGGTGACAAATTGGACACACCAGCTACATTTGTTTCACAATTTCCAACTACTTCAGACTCGTGAGCTTTATGTTTCTCTCCCACATCCCGTGAATTTTCCTCTACTGGTTCATTTGATGATTTTCCGCCTGTTTCGCTACTGTCAACTGGTACTCCTGAATCATCTTTGGAGGGAGCATTTCCCACTGAGTCCATGAACTCTTTTAAGGGGTTCTCAGTCGCTGATGAAGTCCCTTTGAGCAAGTCCATGCCCGACTTGCACTGCTTCTCAAACATCATCTGAAGGTGACGCCCTTGTTCTTCTATTCGAAGCTGCAGATTTCTTTGAATCTGCAAAAGAATAATTAGAAAATAATGTATGAAGGTAATAAGTAGAAACTGCTAGAGTCACACTAAGAATTTTAATCCCTATTTTTCCTTCGAATATGTAAATTAAAATGCCAGTTGTAAAATCTCGACTAAGCTGCAGCACTTTCACAAGGCTGCAGATTTGATACTAGGGAACTTATCCAACAAGACAGTAAACGTGCCACCTGTAAAAGATTTGTCACTATGATACTATCCACGAAAACAAGATCCATCAGCAAATTATCAAACATAGCGACAATACAAGACTGCATATTAGTATATATTTCTCTATTGCTGCAAGAAGCATTAATAATCTGTTTATGTTATGTATCAAATATTAAATTTTGCATTAGTCACAGACAACTTAGTAACCTGATATATGCCACCTTCAAGTTAAAACCTATACGCCACATGAATTCATACCTCAAGCTGCTCATGAAGCCGCTTTTGGACTTCCATTTGCATTCTCAATGCTTCAGTGATCTCAATACCCCTATTCAAAAACCAGAGGTGCGCACAATCAGCAACGGAACATATAGAATATAAAAAACTAGAAGGAAACTGAGCTCAGTTATAACTGTATCCATCCTTGCGACTTTTCTAAGATATTAAACTTTCAAATTTTGACAAGTTCCACCATTCTCATTAATACCACAATATATTTGCTAGTTCCAGATTGTCCACACACACAAGTCAATAATCTTCCATCTGCTGACATGCTTGTGAATATTATGCAACTTTAGCACAACAGACATCCATAGGTTGCTAACAAACTACTTTACCAAAATGTCTAATTCTGTTTCATAGTCATAGATCATTACCATCCTCCTTCAATTTCATATAGAAATTGATGGTCTTCTAATCCTATTCTCTGGACAAATTCTATGAGAGATTAATATCTACCGATCATCCATGTTATTCTACGAGAATAATGGGAGAAGAACACAATAGAACAAAGGTATGAAGTGTAGTTCTCGAATTGTTTCATCACCGGTGGCACAAGGTAAGGCAAATAATCACACAATATAAAGAAGAAGCAGGCACATCTCCATGCACAAAATTAATAGGAGCTGAATGTAGAAAAGAGGTTCATCATCCTACATATATGTGCAAAGCCAGAAAATCAGAAGAGAAGGCCAATTAAAAGGAACATATAAAAACTAACAGTAACATTGAAAATATTAAATATCGTGCCCAGAGGTTTAGATACTAACGATTATAGGACTCCAAAAATTACATTAACAACAAGTCACGAACTTAAGTAAAAGAAGTAACTTACGTTTTCATGTCTAGAGATGACAGATCTTCAATAGAAGTCTGTTTTATTTCTGAAGATTCTGCAAACAAAAAAACAAGTTTCTGAAGTGGCCACAAAAATTACCCTTCATATGTAGCATAACATATAGCATATTCGAAAAACCAATGACAATCATGAACCAGAGACATCATTGAAGAAGTTCTGTTCACGATTAAGCTAAGTGAAACTGTCTGAAAAGACAGATTTGTTCATGGTGCAAGCAATGGATTGAAGTTCAAGATTAAGAAGGGAAAGAATTTTGAATTAAAATTGCGTTGCAAATATAATTTTTTTAGTATTGTAGCAACATAAAAATATGAAGGCTTCTAATAGACTCAATTCTAACTTTAATATTTAAGTATTTGACATTCACTATCTAGTTTATTATATGACAATATATGTGTGTATGGGTGTCTCTGTGGGTATATGTATAGACAGATAGATTATAGATGTATCGAAATTTGTCATGATGACAATTCTAATAGATAGAACTACAAAAGGCATTTACAAAGAGTGGCATTAATTACTGTCAATAAGAATTATTAATTTCAGCAAATAAAATGGAGTTGTTTCTGAATATTAGAGCACCGACTGCAATATGAAACTAAATAAATCGAAATATAAAAATTATTGCATATGCACACCTTCTGTTGTCTCTGGTTTGTATCTAGCTGTTCGGTATTTCTGCAGTTCAGGAAAAAGATTCCACATTGAGTAGACGGAGATATCCACCAATGCAGATTAAGAAAAAGGTTGTGGCACGAATACAACAAACCTGTAGGTGGCTTTTTACGTGATAGATGGTCAAACCTTCAACTTTCATTAGCTTCAGGACACCCTTAGGAGTGGCTCCTGTGGTCAATAAAGGAATGAGTGATGTGAATGGCTGCCGGATATTTTATATAAAATGACTTTTA
Source organism: Fraxinus cuspidata (assembly GCA_903798385.1). Lineage (NCBI taxonomy): Eukaryota > Viridiplantae > Streptophyta > Magnoliopsida > Lamiales > Oleaceae > Fraxinus > Fraxinus cuspidata. The sequence goes on from CAIGRP010110135.1 coordinate 4,280, forward strand.
AGTGGTAAAGGAAGAGTTACTTTCACTTCCACCTAGCTTGTTGACTGCCTCCACAAAGGCTTCATGAAGTTCTGGAGTCCAACGCATTCGTTGCTTGGTTTGAGCACAATTTGCAGAAGATGATTGAGCAACAGCAGTGCAAGTTTCTCCAGGTGTAGCTGGGAGCTGTTTATTGGGCTGCTGTATTGAGAAATTTGTCGACAGATTGGACATATGATGATGTACCTGCATTAACAGAACAAGGACAAAGAACCCGGTCAATATTCATTTTCTCTATTGTACACCAAAAGAATATGTAAGAAGGAACACTGCAGTGGATGCATAAAGAAAATACAATCAACCTTTGGTTCTGGATCTGCAATACTTGCATCAGCAAGAAGCTCATTCCAGTCAGAAGTCAAAGCACCATTATCAGTGAGAAGCTGGTTAGCCCATTCCTGCCAATCATCATGTTTAGTAAGTTCCTCAGATGGAATGGCAGTGCCACTGCNGTTTTAAGGGATTTTCACCAGTTTATGAATCTAAATAATTGCTGCAGATTTCTTCTCATGCAAAAGCACGTACTTGAGTAGGTAAGATATGTTATTTTATTTATTTTTTCTCCTTAATATGTTTTATCTTGTAGAATCAAATCTTGTAGACTCATGTTTTGTGATTTTCATACGTTTATTAATTATTTAAGGGATTTTCTTCTACTTATCGATCCAAAAGTTTGATGCCGGAAAATGTGTTAGGATAATTAAGAATTGGGAGTGCAAACTGGCGAATTTGTAGTAGGTAACATATGAAGTCTCTTTCTTTTTTAATAAAATTAAAATCAAATAATTTTAATTGGACGGAGATTGGACTCACAATAAATTGGGTTTCTTACATTCTTGATTAAGCATTTTGGATAAGACTAAGAGAGTCGAAAACCAATTTTGTGTCCTCATATAAAGAATATTTGGCAAGTTTATATCAAGTAAATGGGTAATTTCGACATACATAAGGGGCGATCGTTTGTTTGTCGGATTCTATTCCATTCTAATAAATAAGAAATGTGATATACGTCAATTAATAGAAGGATTTGAAATGTCTCAATTCACGTCTTGATAAAACAATGTGTGCATGAGAAAATAGAAGAACAAACAATCAAAGTTCGATTATTCTTATGAACACAGGGAGTTAACAATCAAGACTCGTTGATTCGCAAAAAAAAATATTGAAAATTGATTTTTGATAAGAAAAACAGCTGATTCAACAGATACAATTTGGATCTAAAATTGGAAAAAACGCGCGCATGCACACACAGAGTACTTTTGTTTAATTAAAATCACAAAGGATTGGACTAGGCCAATATATCCCTTAAGAGAAACAACATAACAAAGAGGACACCACACCTAATTTAGATCAATTAGTAACCAACTGAAATAAATTATTTGATACTGGACATTGAAATTTCTCAAATACGGATTGACCAAATTTTTTGGTGATTCCACATGCTTATCAAAAAATTTAATGGATTTTCATCTGTTTATGAACCCAAATAGTCTTTGCTGATTTCTTTTGATGCACACGCACGGATTTGGAGTAGGTAAGATATGTAATCTAATTTTTTTTTTATTTCTCATTAAAATGTCTTGTCTTGTACTATTCATATTTCCGGATATCAAGCAAAGTTGGAGAAGACATAAGATAGGATCAAAAGAGGCAAATGAGGCGTGTGAGGAAATTAGTGTAGAACTTTTGTTACACATGTTTACTAGGAGAATAATATACCATTGAAAAGACAATTGAATTTAGAATTCAACAAAACAAATGGAGTGTAATTAGGAGTTGTGGATAAAAAGTTATTAAGCAGTTGAGTAAGCTTGAGATTTGCAAAACATACTTAAGATTTTCACTGTAAATTCGATATTTGCCCAACATACTTCTTTTTCATATCAAACTTGAGATTTGATATGCTAACTCAATAAATGTTTACAGAATTCGATATTTGATCAGTGAAACTTGTCAATTTACCCATCAAAGTAGATATTATGTACAATGTTCAATTTGAAATTCCATTCGCCCCTTCAGAAACTCTATGTTTCAAATTCAAATTTCAACTAAAAGATCAAACCACCAATTCTAATATCGACATGTTACGGCATATATTTTTGACATTTGTTATACCAAAACTTCAAAATTACATGAAAACATGGATATTCAATATCACCAAAAATTAAAATCGAAAACAAGATGAAACATAAAATGAAAACTCAACGCCTACTCCTCCGGATTAAACAAAGCCCAATATTTAACCAACAATCAATTAACAAATGGTTCACAAATAACTAACATTTTTTAATATTTATATACATGAGTACTTCAATATACAATAACATTGTACATATGTGAACAAGAATTAAATGAAATTCATGTAATAAATGAAAAATTAAGAAAATAATAGAATAAGATTTCTATATTTTTCCATGTCATTCAACAAAACATAATTATCATGTTCTTTCTCCTCCTCCTCCTCCTCCTCTTCTTTAAACAAATTTCTAATTTTAACATAATTGCGAGGAAATCCCCAAATCTCCACTCTCTCAGCAACTTCATCTAAAAAAAAAAAAAACACCCTTTAGTTGCCTCTAAACAAGAGACACATTTTGATGATCAAATTAAAAATTCAGAAGAAGAAGAAGAAGTTCCTTGATTTTTTGATGTTTTGGGACATATAATAAAATTGAGAAGGAAAAATGTCTTGAAGGCATTAATTTAGAGATGAATGCCTATGAACATATGAAGTTTCCATTTCAAGAATGGGTAAATGAACAAGTCTAGTAAAATAATGAAAAGATTTTGAAGGGTTTATTTAAGGTAATTTTCCTAAATCAGGTTGAACGACCTTATTGAAGTTTGAAGGGGAAATTTCTGGTAAATTGCAAATATTTTTGGTCTGACAAATTTCAGGTTTTTGGAAGGTTGAAAGAGATAAAGTTTTGAAGTCTGAATAGTTTTTTGGGAAAACGAGTAACTTTCTCCTTTTCTTGAACTTTGAATATAATCTTCAATTGAAACTATGAGAATTGAAGTTTTTCTTTTATTCTTTTTGGAAGAAGAAACCATATTGAAAATTTCATTCAATTTCAAAATCTCTCTAATTATTTTCACAATCTTTCTTAAGAAAGCTTTCTTTGTATAAACTCTCTTGTAAAATAGTCAGCAAGAATGTTTGAATTTCCTTGTATATATACTATTTTGAAATTAAAATAAAACAAAATAACTTGCCATCTTGCAAAAAAATATTTTGAAATAAGATTGTTGACATCTTTTTGTAAAACATCTTTTGAAACTTTACAACCCATTTTAAAATAAATTTTTTATTGATCAAATCGTCTTGAAATTTTGAAATATATAAACCTATTGATAATTTTCTTTTTAGTTGAATATTTCTTTTGAGGTTTAGTCCATACACCTAGTGAAACCTAACCAACTGTTCTTGATTAGACTCTTTTGGAATTTGCTTTAATATACCATCATATCCTATGTCAGACGCATTTGTCTCAACAGTAATGGATGCAAGTGGATCAATGATTGATAAGTATGGGATGCTTCTGACAGTTTTTTTTTTTGATATTTGGACTGCTAACGTGTGCTATGGGGTTCATGGTTGCAGATTTGTTTTTGTAACCTTTGAAAAGTTTAGCACAAAGTAGTATGATATTTTTGAAAAAATCGACAACATAATTAACACAGCTTAAAAAGCACCGCAAACTTGTTTTTATCTAAAATTTCATTTGAAAATTTATTAGTGAATTATAGACTTCTTCAAATAGGTATAAGTGTTCCTAAGTGTATGTAATAATCTAAGAACCTTATATGTGTTTGACAAAGAACAATATTTTCTAGCTGAAACAGCTAAATCATTATTTTTAATGATATGAATGAATGTATTGAGATGTTTAAAATGTTGACCTAAACTTTTTGAAAAAAAAAAACATCGTCAATATAAATAATGATACATTTTGAATAAGTATTGAAAATATCATTCATAGTTTTTTGAAATTCTAAATGAGCATTTTTTATATCGGATGGCATAATATTCCATTCATACTGTCCAAAAGGAACATTGAAAGCAGTTTTGTATCCGTCTTTTTTTTTTTTAATATGAATTTGCCAGAAACCTAACTTCATATCAAATTTAGAGAAGATAACAGTTTTGAATAATTTGTTTAACAAATTCTTTTTGAGGTAATTGATATCTAATCTATTGGAGAGCTTTATTAAAAGGCTTATAATTGATAACGAGAAGGGGAACCCCTCGATTACTTTCAGCAGAATTATTGACATAAAAGATTGAACAGCTCCAAGGAAATTTACTTGGATGAATCAAACCTTTATCAAGTAAATTATTGATTTTCTTGATACAACGATCTAGCAATTTCTTATTCATTTGAATCAGATTGAATTTTGTAGGAATACTTGATTCATGAAAATCAATATTGTAATGAAGTGAAACAAAATGTTTCTTCCTATCCCAAAAAGCATTTGGAATGGTAAAACATATTTCATTTTCAATTTGTTTTTGAAAATTTGAAAATTTCTTTTTTATCAAAAAGTTTTGTAATTGCTCTTCAATTCTTTGAAATCTAATTCTTCTTGGCGAAATTGAATATGCTTCATCTTAAAATTGATATTATCAATAATTTTTGAAATAGATGCTTTTTTTTAAAGAACTAATGTCTTTATAAGAAGGAGGATTTGTAAACTTAAAAAATATTTCTTGATTGAAAATATTGGTTGTAAGTTCTTTTGAATTAGCTTGAAAATGATAATTTGAACAACAAAAGGAGTTTAAAGAATTACTTCTTGGTGTAAATCTTTGACTAAATAAAAAATATTTTTTAACAAATATTTGAATTACAAATATGTGTTTTTGAAAGTTTATATTGAATATTAAGATTTTTACAATTAGCACCATAAATACACTCAGTAGTTTTTTTAAAATATTTTGTAGGGATAAGACATTTACTAACACAATTTTAATCAGCACCAGAATCAATTAAAATTCTAGTAGTAAGTTTGAATTCTTTATTGACCACAATAGTCATATTACAATACTATTTTTGAAGTTGAATACGATTGAAAACATTAACCTTTTCTTCCTTTATTTGAAAATTTTCATGAGAAGTTGAAAGAGTATCTTCATTAGAAGAGGATTCAAAAGAGGAATTAGAAGTATCTATCTTTTGTTCCAAACTTTTGGTTTTTAAGAGAGCAACTTCCATAGGAATATCTTTCATTCAACTTTCCAAGATTGAAACTTGAGATTTCATTTTATTAATCTCTGAACGTAATTCAGAACATGAAACTTTTGAAGAAGATGATCTCTCAGTAATCTATTTAATATGTTTTTCATATTAAATGGAGTTACAGAGATGTTGAGGAATTTGGCAGAAGAAGAGAGTACCTTTTCTTGAATTGAGGATCTTCAATTTTCTTAATTATATCTTGAATAAGTTCTTCTTTATGAAGAATATTTATTGTTTTACAACCACAAACTTCTTTATTTTGATTTGTATTAGAATAAGAGGATTCTGAGCTTATTTCAGAGTCTTCTTGATGTTGATAAACAAGTTCAAGTTCAGAGTCTTCTTCTGAACTAGGGTTGAGTAGATTTAAAAGTTCAAGTTGAATATCTTCATTAATTTGAAGATTATTAATCTTTCCCTTCATATGACATTTGTTTGAATAATGATATGTTTGATTGCCTTTCCAACAGGTAACTTTTGAAGCTTTGGGAGTTTGTTTCTAAAGAATTTTCCTTTTTAGGTTTTGAAAGATGATTTTGAAAATATTTTTGTTTTTGAAAAAATCGTTGTTTTTGAAAAGATCTTATATGAGAAGGAAAATTTTTCTTTTTCATTTTTGAAGATGAATGATTTTCACAAAATCATATTGTTCACAGAAGAATCCGAGTTCTTTACGACTTCCAAATCTTTTCGATTTCAATTTATTTTGAGTTTGAGATCATTACAAAGTGCTAATCCTTCCTTATTGACAAAATTAATAATTTTTTCCATAAGTTAGAGTAACATAAGAAATGATATCATTATTTTGAAATTTAATAGAATTCCTTACTTTTTCAACAAACAGTTTTGGAAGTTTAGAAATGGCTCTTTCTTTCCAAAAAGATTGATTGCAATCTTCTAGGATTAAAACTTTGGTAAGGAACATATCCTTGTACCAGCGAAAATTATGAGATTTAGGACAAGTGAGATTTAAAACTTGAAAAAGTACATGAGTACCAATAAAAAGTTTGAGTATTGAAAAAACAAAGAGTACTAAAACTATCATTTTGATTTTGATTATTGACAGCAAATTCAATTTTTTCCGATCTTCCTCTATAAGATAATTCTACCACCAGTGCTTAAGCTGACCGATAATACCACAAATTATATTACAGAAAGAAGTATGAGCATTGGTTTCTCTACTAATATATGTTGCATGACATACAATCATATCTTCAAGAACTTGAATAATTTGATATTTTGTTAATCCATTGATATTCCATTCGATGATTTCATCACCAAAAAATGAAACTTGAGGTCTCATTTTTTCCTTATATAACATATTAGAATAAGAAGGACGAGAATAATAACTTCGAGGTTTGAATTCCGACCTTTCAATTTATTGATTTGAGAATGTTCATTCTCAATAAATTGAGTTTCAAGATCTTTTAAATTATCAATAGTATTGATATTTTTGGAAGATCCCAATTTTGAAATTTGAAAAGCAAGTTCTTGTATAAATTTTGAATCAGAAGATAAATAATCTCTTTTTAATTGGGGAGTGATTTTTTGAATCAATAAGTTTGAAAATAATATCTGAAATCGTATTATTCACTTTAGAAGAGGATGCTTCACATTCAGAATTAGACTCAATTATATTTAATTGAGTACAAATAGATTGAAGAATAATATTAGTATAATTGTTTTGAGATTGAATATTTTTGATATCTTTTGTTGTAGGAATAAAATCATAAGACCTTTCAATAGAGATATGAATTTTCTTGAGAGATGATGCAATGATTTCAGTATTTCCATGAGAAACAACTATTTCTTGCATTAGAGGATGTTCAGATCGAAAAGGTTGACCAGAAGGAGTTTTTAATGTTTTCTTATTAATATGGGTATTTTAAATAGATTTGGGTTTTAAATTTTTTTTTTTTACCAATTTTTTTGAAATGTTCCCATTCATAAAAATTTAATTTTTCAGGAACATCATAAAATTCTTCCCATAAAATTTAATTTCTTCTTTTGAAAACATCTTTTTGAGAGTATGTCGAAAAGTTTGACAACAAGAGTTTGACATTTTGAGGAAATAACATTACAGTGACTATCCAACCTTTCAGATGGATTGGATAACATATGAGATAAAGTTGGGGATTTAGGATGTTTTGAATCATCATCTTTGTCATATGTTTATAGAGTTTTAGGAATATTTGGATCAAAATTAACACCTTTGAGTTTTTTAGAAGTTGTTGAAAATCTTGAATTTTGTAGAGGAATTTCAAATCTAAAAGAATTTGATCTTTGAAGACCTCTTAATATAGATCCTTCAAAAATCATTTTGACATGTCCATCAGGAAATGAAATAATTTGATTTGGAGTTGTACGAATAGGAGTAGAAAATCGATTTTTTGCATTTTCAAAATTCCATTCTAATCTTCTAGATTGAATTTTCCATACTATCCTTTTAGGAATCATGGTATTAGAATGAAGAGGGTTGACCTTCACAAAAAGACTCTCTTCTCTTGGAGATGAGTGAAGAATTCGAGTATTAAGTTGAGCATTCATAAACTTATAATATATTCGATATATTAAAGCAAATGATTTTGAACGATCATTAATATCGAAATTTTTTGTTTGAATATGAAGATTCAGAGCATTAAAAATAGCTCTACCATTGAGACTAATTGTAAAATTCGGATAGCAATTTGAAAAAAATAGGACCACTTTCTAAATTTAATTCTAAAAAAGAAAGTAATGAATGTTCAAATTTAAAAAGTCCATTATCTCTAAAAGTTAAGGGAATTGGAATATCTAAACCAAGTCTAAACAATGGTCTAACATCAATTTGAATAAATCCCACATGAATGTTACAAAATTATAACTTGTTCTTTGCAGAGAAATGCAAAACTACTTTGGATGCCCGAGAATCAAGAGAGGAAGAAAGCCAATACTAGAGTTTTAGTTTGATGAACATTTTAGACACTTTATCACCATCCAAATGTGATTGGTAACTGCTTTATTTTAATTTTCTAAGGGTGTCTTAGTAACAAATCCTAGGTACACTAATGCCTTAATTTTTTAGAATTAGTTACAAAATATATTAACTTATACTCTGTCAAACTTATTTCGGTGTTTGTGTAAAAAGTTTATTAATTTAGCTATAAATTATTCGGTTGTGCTACATATACATTATGCTATCATCACTTATAGATTGATTTACAAAAACATGATACGACGAGATATAATTGGATCAAAATATTTTTAATAAAAAAAAATGAAACTTCACTAATTACTTTTAGACGTCTCATCAATTTGTAAAACTTTATGTTACTCCTTATGTATAATTAGCATCATTCCAAAATATATAGATAATTGGTTTGTCCTTAGATGGTTTTTCCGTGAACTTATTGACGTGCTGGAAAATGGCTACTAAATGTCAATATTTAGTAACTAAACTCTATAATGTTCATCCCATTAATCACCCAAGTTAATTTTTTCTCATTGTAACGGTTTGCATGTGATGAATTCGAACATTTTGCTTTTGTACGATATCCAAAATTCCTTTATTCAAGAAACAGAAATGCAATTCTAATTACATAAAAAACCCAAATGTTCCCTAATTATGTTGCTACCGAATTATTTCTAGCATTATTTCGGCAACCTGGGACTGAAAATTTCCCAATTAAGCCCCTGTTTGATCACATTCTTCTATTCATTTTCGACAACGCATTCTTTAATGAAATAATAGTTTCCATCACATCAATAACTTTTCATTCTTTTTCAACAACACATTTTCCATCAATCTACTATTCCAAAATATATTCTTCCAAAATAATGTGACTCATATTTGTTATAATATCATATAATAGACGATTATATTGGCATCACATTTTTTATTTGTTACACTACATATCAATTGCATTTAAACTTTTCAATCTTTATTCATTGTACCATTTATTTTCTTAACTTTTTTCGACGAGATCTAATTTTCAACATTCCATGAATTAGCACATTTCGTCGTTGATGAATATTTTTCAAAATATTCTATTTATGTGCTTTAAAATTAGGAATATATTTTGTCGCGCTTTAATATTCATTAATTTTAAAAACATGGTTTGGCAAATAAATTGTTTTACGCCTCTAATGGATGTTTTTGATGGAAATCATTACGAGATACATGATGTAATAATCAAGGAAAGGTTGATGATAAGAATGTGACCAAAAAAAAAAAGTTGAAAACATAAGTGTTGCAATTAAAAATAAAATCAAAATCTTAAGTACAAAAATACGGTGGGATAAAGAAGTTTTTTTTGTATGAATATGGTATAATTTCCTATTGTAATATCTAATATTAGACATGTAATGCTTTAAAAATATTCCATTATTTAGAGTAGAAGTGTAAAACAAGAAAATGGTGTTGGACAAAAAGAAGAAAAGATGGAAGAAAACGTCAGTAGGAGGACAAGATGGTGAAGTAGAAGAAAATAATAGACAAAAATATAATAAAAAACTGCTAACTTGTATACGTTCTCTGCATTATTGAGCTGACTTTCACCTAATCGATTTTTTTTTAACAAACTCTTAAATTAGCATATATGCTTCTCCCCCAACTCACAGCTTTTTCTGCCATTAATTCATCTTAATTAATTATACTCTTCTTTTACTTTATTGAGATTGTAAGCAGATTAAGCCTATAAAAGAATTGCTCAAAGATTTTATCGATTGAAGGTAAATTTATGTTAATCTACTCCTGCATCTATTAGAGTTTCATCGCATTTTTTCTATATATATAAATATGATTTTGTTGATTGAGTTTCAATCATGAAATGATAATTTGGTTCTTTCTTCTTACATATGCATACTCATCTCGTCTCAGAATTAGGGTATTGAGTACTTCTCAATTCAACTGAAGAAGATTTGGAGCCATTCAATGAAGTAGGTCAACTCGTTGTTTATAAATTCTTGTTAAGTTCTGTCTTCATATACAGTATAACCTTTATAAATATAAATTGTATAAAGAAGATTATTATTAGTATTTCTAAATTTACCAAATATCTAAAATAACTATGATTGTTCGATAATATGAAGTTGGAACTCTAAAATCAATCTCAAATTGAGCCATAATTTAGAACTTGAATATTGAATATTAAAGAGAGAGTTTGTGATCAACAGCTTCATCAAAATGTTTCATGAGTTGTCGCGAGAATCGAGTTTACAGCGAGTTTTATAGTCTTTCCAATTCAATCGTATGATAATGGATTTTTCTTTTTCTTTTCTCCTCATTTTTTTTCAAGGATGGCTACATACTGTATATTTCTGAGGAAAATCCCTAATAAACCAGTTTCTACATTTTAATAATATATTACCTAATAGAACTTTTTTTTTTTTGGTTTTTTATGTTAATAATGTTATAATAAAGAATTTTAACTTTTTTTTTTTTTTTAATGTTTCTGCAAGAGTTCAATTTTTGTTGAAAAGAAATCAACTTGTCCTTATAAAATAATTTGTCTCGATAATTACAAAAGTGTCACATTCGTATTTAACTATATTTACATGGTATATTTGCAGGAATTCACATGGATCAATTGCTAAGCACTGTCAGAGACTTGGAGGGAAATATATAAATTCTTAACAGAAAAATCGAATTGCTGAAAAGTCGAGAGGCAGACGTGCATTTTGAATTACAAAATGCAGCACATCTTTCTGGAAAAAAGTGCAAGAAAGAGGTTGAAGATTGGTTGATTAATGTCGGAAGACGCATACGAGAATTCGAAAGCCTGGAACAAGAAGTACAACGCAACAGGTTTTATCTTGTTCATTCAGAACAAATGCTGGCAGAGCGAGTTGAAAGAATGACCAAGGAAATGGCGGAGCTTGTTGAGCAAGGGGATTTTTCTGGAGGGCTTTTTCTTGAGGATAATGAGAGTATTGGCCCAGCATTTCAACAAAATTTCAATGACATTTGGGCATCATTAATGGATGAAAACATCTTAAGCATTGGCATTTATGGAATCGGAGGAGTAGGCAAGACGATTCTAGCAAGGCGTGTCCGTGATAAGCTATTAAATGAATCCAAATACTCGCCTCATGTTTTTTGGGCCACTATCTCCCAAGAGTTCAGTATTTACAAATTGCAAAATTATATTGCTCAAGCTTTGAAAATAGGTATCTCAATAGAATGTGACGAGAAGAAGAGGGCAGCTGAACTATTCCGTGGATTAAAGAATAAGGAAAGATTTGTACTTATACTAGATGATGTCTCAAAACAGATTGACACGGAGAATATAGGTATTCCTCTTGGAATGGATGGATGCAAGTTGATTATAACAAGTCGATCACTAGAAGTTTGTCAACAAATGGGCTGCCAGAAGATTATAAAAGTGAACACACTTACTGAGAAAGAAGCTTGGGAACTATTTTCAAATAAACTTGACTGTGTTGAACTTTCGCCAGAAGCAGAAGATATTTGTAAGAAAATGGCCAAAAGATGCAGTGGTTTGCCACTTGCACTAGTCGCATTGGCTGGAAGCATGAAGGGGGTGACTGACATTCATGAATGGAGAGATGCATCAAAAGAACTAAATAAATCGTGTATGGGGCAAGCAGACATGGAATATGGAGCTATGCCAATACTCTTGTACAGTTTTAACCGTTTGAAGGATCCAAAGCTAAAAAGTTGTTTCTTGTATTGCTCCTTGTATCCTGAAGACTATGATATTCCAAGAGACGAATTGATTGCAAATTTCATTTCAGAGGAGCTCATAGATAGAAGATTGAGTAGGCGATCAGAGTTTGACCAAGGCCATGTAATACTAAATGAACTAGAGAAAGCCTGCTTAGTGGAAATCTGGACAGAGAGAGAGATCGTGAAGATGCATGATTTGATCAGAGAAATGGCAATAACGATCACTGAACATAACCCTAGATACATGGTAAAATCTGGACTTGAGTTAACGGAAATACCAAAGGTACAGAACTGGACAGAAGATTTGGACAAGGTTTCCTTAATGGATAACAACATAGATGGCATTTCACCTGGAATATCACCTAAGTGTCCTAGACTTTCATCATTGATTTTGAGTAAAAATCCTCTCAAGTTTATCCAAGAACGTTTCTTTGAGCATATGTGTGGTCTCTGTGTTCTCAATTTAAGTGAGACTTCAATTGAACAGTTGCCAAATTCCATATCAGAGTTGGAGAAACTTAATGCATTATTACTCGGAGGCTGTGTAAATCTTCTATATGTGCCACCTTTGGGAAAGCTCAGGGCACTGAGACAGCTGGACCTAACAGGTACTAGCATTGAGGAAGTGCCCCAAGGTATGGAAACCTTGACCAACCTCGAACTCCTATACATGGATTGTTGCAACTTAGAGGATATGCCAACCGGGATTTTGAGTAGGCTCGCACATCTTCAAGAGCTCACATTGCCGTGTCATGTAGTACCTCCAACTGATGTTGAAGGATTGAAACAGTTGGAACTATTTGATGGCAGATTGAATAGTGTATCCGATCTTAATCGATTAATCAAGTCTCAACAAAGTGAATGGCGACTCAATTCCTACCACATTATTATAAACGAGCCGGGAGAAGTTTTTGGATATGACGAATATTATCCACCTTGTAAAGTGATACATTTCGGAGAGGACAGTCTCATTGAATCCTCATTAGGCGTAGATGAAAATTTACTGCCACAAGATATTGAGGAACTACTCTTTGAAGGATCTGGCTTGAGTTGTTGCTTATTAGATTATTTCCCAATGTTGTATAGTGCTAATGACCTAAAAAAATGCGACATAGCAGTTGAGGATTATATAGAGTGCATTATGAGGTTATCGTCTGTGGAGGAAGAACAGTCTCGTGGGGTACCATTCCAAAGCCTTGAAGATTTATTTCTTAATGGTTTGCCAAATTTCATGGGTCTCCTCAAGTGGGAAGGAGGAGCAGAAGTTGCACCAATTCCACCTGGCACTTTTTCCCAGCTTAAAACGTTGTATATTTATGATTGTAGAAAAATGAAGAAGCTTCTCCAGTGGAGTTTGGTACAGAACCTCCATAATCTCCAAAAGTTGGATGTCTCTAATTGTGATGAGATGGTAGAGATAATAGGAGATGATGATGATCACTATGGGAGAGACCCTACTGTAAACAGTAGCGCTAACGTCACCCTGCCAAACTTAAAAGATTTATCGCTTTATAAACTGTCAAAGTTAAAGAGCATCTGCAAGGGGACGATGAATTGTGATTCCATCGAGTCTATTTCGATACATAATTGTACAGAACTAAAGAAGGTCCCTTTGCACCTGCAGATCCTCCTTGATGGACAACCATCTGCTCCCGCATTTCTCGAAGATATAAAGATAGGAAGAGAGGAGAGACAGTGGTGGGAATCATTGGAATGGGATCATCCCAACGCCCGCAATGTCCTTCTACCCTTTCTCAGGGAATATTGGTGATATATACCTTTCTCAGGTAACACAATTTAGTTCATTAATCCTAACTGTGAATGAGAAATTATGATAACAAAATAACAGTCTCATTTTCTTGTCAGGTTTTACATGGATTTGTACCTGATTGGTTGATTGAAGTAGGCCTATACTAAAGTTGTACCTTGATCTCAACTCAAATGTAATTTGAGTTTCCTTATTGTCCAATCTTATATAGTACTATGTACGCCTAAAACACGAGTGAGACATTAAATCTTGTATAATACAATGTATGCCTATATACTTCAATAATGTACACTATCAGTTGATTATTGGATGGCATCTGCAAAAGTTATAAGATGCATGTGCAACCAGATGACGGAACAACCCAAATATGTTTAAATTACAAATTATTTTAGAAAGTTCCTGTGCTCATCTTGAAAGAAAAGTACATCTTTTGTTTTCTCAATACAAGAATTATAATACATACACGCTAAATCTATTTATGATTTGAATATTTATCCACACAAATGGCGTTACAAGAGACTAGTGTTCCTGGCAGAAATTTTTTGTATATAATATTAGTATATAAAATCTCGAGGAAAAGGATACTGATGAAGCCTTTATCGAATAATTCCTGCAACTGAATATCTGCAGGGAGCTAATAGAATTTAACAAAAGATTGAATGATATTTCGGGCATTAGGCTGTTCCCACTCCATTGATTCCCACCATTCTTTGTCTTCTTTGCATATCTCAATCACCTTAAGAGCCGTTGGAGAACATGGTTGTCCATCAATAGTCGATTGAAAGAAAGGCAACTTCTTTAGTTTTCTACAGCCCCATAAATCAATAGACTCCAAGGAATTGCAAGTCATTGTTGTTTTGCAGATCAATTTCAGTTCTGGCAAGCAATTCAAGGACAAATGCCTTAACCTCGGGAGTGTTATAGAGTTTGTAACATCCATACCTTCTTCTTCTTCTTCAGCTATTATTTCTGCCATTTTCTCGCATGAAAAAAGGTACAAAAATTCCAGGTTACAGAGGTTCTGCAGCAAACACCACGGGAAAAGCTTCTTGATTCTGTGACAGTATTTAATGTCTAATTTTTTCAGACAGGAAAACATTCCGCGGGGAGGGTCTGCAACCATCCCCCGTTCCCGCCTAATCATACCAATAAAGTTAGGCAAGTCAGATAGATGTAAATATTCAAGGCTTTGGAGTGGTATCCTGCGAGAATCTTGTATTCCTCCAGCAATCAGTTCCTTGTGGGAGGACAATGTCAAAAAGCATTCTATTTCCTTACAAAGAAAAATTTCACAACTCCTCAAGTTTCTTGGATTTTTAAACCATGGGAAATCATCCAAAAAACAGCTACTCAGGTTGTTGCACTTATCAATTTCCAGATGCTGAATGTCCCGGGCAAATAGTACAGCCTCTCCTCTTCTTCCTACTTTATTGAGAGTGCAACTTCTTAAAATCACCCTTTTGTCACTTAATTTTTCAAGATCTTCACAGAAATCTTCATGAGATTCTGCCTTACCTATGCGAATATTATAGAATCTTAGTCGCCCATGACTCTGTTGAGACTTAATAAATTGGTTGAAATCACACACATCGTGCAACGCGCCTTGAAATTCTTCCAGCTGTTTCAACCCCTGGAGTTCTTCCACTGGTACTTCCATACGATATGGAAGCATGAGACGCTGAAGATTCGAGAGTCTGGGCAATATCCCTGTCGGTATCGTCCTCAGGCGCATAGCTAATAAATCGAGGCGTTTGAGGTTGGCTAAATTTTCCATGCCTTGAGGTATTTCCATAATTCTAGTTTCTGTTAGGTCCAGCTCCTTCAGTGCTTTGAGCTTTCCCAGGGGTGGCACAACTTTGAGCTTGGCACAACCTCTGAGCAATAGTGAACATAAATTCTCCAAGTTTGATATGGAACTCGGCAACTTCTCAATCTTGATATAACTTAAGTCGAGATTCTGCAAGCCATGCATATGTGTAAAAAACAAATCCGGAATCAGCCTCAAAGGATTCTCTCTCAAAATTAAAGTCGAAAGGTTAGGACAATTTGGCGACGTGCCTGGTGAAATTTCAGATAGCTCGTTACACATCAAGGAAACCTTATCCAGGTCTACCTTCCAATCCCGCTCCTCTGGCGTCCCCTTCAGTTGAAGTCCAGATTTTACCATGTATTTAGGACTATCATTTGTGATCCTTATTGCCATGTCTCTGATCAAATCATGCATTTTCTCATACTTTTCCTTCTGATAATTTTCAGCACCTTCCAGTAAGCAGACGTTCTCTAGTTTATTCAGTATTGCATGACCCTGGTCGAATTCTGCTTGTCTATTCTTCCGCTTATCCATCAGCTCCTCTGAAATAAATTTGGCTATCAATCTGTATCTCGGGATTTTTTGACCTTCAGGATACAGAGAGCAATACAAGAAACACCGTTGTAGTCTTTGATCCCTCAGACGATTAAAACTACATTGGAGGATTGGTAATACCTCATTTTCCATGTTATCTCGTCCCATAGAAGATTCTTTCAATTCTTCCATAGCATCCCTCCATTCATGAATGTCCGTCACCCCACTCATGCTTCCAGCCATTGTAATAATCCCAAGTGGCAAACCAGCACACCTTTTTGCTACTTTCTTTGCAATAACTTCTGTCTCTGAAGGAAGTTTTATGCCATAACCAAGTTTTTCAATAAATAATTTCCAGGCATCTTCTTCCGATAGAGGTTCAACTTTTATATTATCTTGGCATTTCATAGAACGACATACCTCTAGTGATCGACTCGTTATGATCAACTTGAATCCATCCATTTCAGGAGAAATTCCAATCTTCTCTGTAGCAATAGCGTTCCATAAATTATCGAGTATGAGTACAAATTTCTTCTTTCTCCTAAATGCCAGTGACAATTTGGCTGCCCTCTTCTTTTCGTCATCTTCATTTGAAATATCTAGATCCAAGGTTTTGGCAATGTCATTTTGCAATTTGTGAATGCTAAACTCCTGTGAAACAGTGATCCAATACACATTACCTAAAAATATAGATTCTGTCAACAGATTGTTATGGACATGCATTGCCAAAGTCGTTTTGCCCACTCCCGCCATTCCATAAATTCCAATACCTAAAACTTTATCATCCCTTAAACTAAGCCAGATTTTCTGCAAATTAACTTCAAATGTCTGGCCTTTCCATCCTGTTGTCACAAACGGCTCCCCCTTTGGTTCATAGACATCCAGTACTAGCCCTTCAGAAAATGTACCTTGCTCGACAAGTTCTGCCACTTCCTCAATCATTTTATCAACATGTTTTGCCAGTTGTATACGTGAATAAAATCCGCTTTCGTTAACTACTTTTTCCAGGCTTTCAAATTCTTTTTTCTTTTTTTCTACAATGGTCAGCCAATCTTCAACTTCCCTTTTCCTTTTCTTGCTCGAGTGAAGTTCTGCCTCTCTCAGCATTACAATCACGTCAGCTGCCTGACTGCTGAGCCGTTCAATTTTCCTTTTAAGATTTTGCACCTTACCTTTGAGGTTATTGCAATTGCGTACCACTTCAACAGCAATGTTTGTTAATGTTTCAGCCATAAATTCCCTGGGAAAATGAGCAACACTACATCAAATTGTCAAGTTCAGAGACTACACATGACAGGCAAGAGTATGCTGTAGTGGACATTGGACAATACTCAACAAGAGAATATGCAATATTTTAGCTCATTTTCTTTTCTTAAAATCTTTTCAGCATTATTCACTCTAACCTACCAAAGATACCCTAAAACAATTTATGTTCTGCATGAGGGGTTAGACGGAAACATGCAGCAAACATAATGGAAACGTAAAACACAAAAACGAGCCAAAAAGAGAAAAACACAAATTAAACGCAATTCAACAAACTGCCTGCGGAAAGAATACTTTATTAGTTGAGAAAACCCCACAATACAATATTTTCTTCACCGTACACAAAACTGGAACACTCAACCTACACTGCACACATACTTGTACCGGTTCTAGTTTTTCTCTCTACACCCTGATAGTCTTTTTGAACTCTCTGTCATGTGTCCTCATACACTGCACACCAAGTATATCCCTTTTATTTTCTAGCTTTTCCTCTCTCTCTCTCTAACTCGTACTTTGCTGCAGAATTCTTCTCTCCAAAAACTTCCCAGCCATGTCTCTTACCCCCTAATTTTTCATTGTCTTTGCACCTCTTGGTAGTTTCCTTCATCTTAATTATCGTGTTTCCTTTAATTTTACCATAAGATTGCGCTGGGTTGTTACCTTATTTCTCCTTGCACCAGAGAGCTCCTTTGCTGAATATGTTAATGGAATTGTGGTCTTCAAAAATTTACTACTTCAGTCCCAAACTTAATTTACTTATTTTGAGAAAATTCTTCAACACTGGCAGCATAAATCAGCAGGGAATACACACAGAAACAAATAATTATGCTACAAAAATCAAAGGCCTGAAGTAATTCAGTAGACAAATCAAGAATCAGCATTTCCAGGCATATAAATTGAATGGTCAAACATTTTACCTTGCAAGAAGCTGACAAGCCTGGACGGACTATATTGATCAGCACCTTCTAGTTATGGATTTCTCTCTGTAAGTTTGTAGAGGACGAAGGTTCCTCAATAAACCAAAATCAGAAATATATTGTTTTTCGTGATTGTCAAAGAGAGATTATATAATAACATTAGATTACTTACTAAAACAATATATGTCATTTTCAACACAACCATCACAATGACAACGTAAAATTTAACAAATGGAAAATGCCACATTAATCGAAAAATTCTGACAGATTGTTTGACATAAGAGCGTGTGGCATTTTGTGATTAGATGAAAAATGTGACTATATTTTAAACATTCTAATGATAAAACGCCACGTGGTATAATGTCAATCATTGTGTCAACCATTATGTCACTGTAGCACGATTCTTAACAAAATATTCATTTACGCGCATATGCAGTTTAAGAGTCTCTTTAAGTTTTGCCAGCTGATATGTTGAAATTGTCTCTTCTGATTTGACAATGCCTTCGTTTGACAAACAAAATTATAATATAAATTCAATCAAATAATAAATGAATTATCCACTAACAAAATAAAATAATATCGTTTTATAACTCATTTATCAAGAAATTATCAATGACACATGATTACGTTTGATTTTATTTACCACATTATAAACATATGTAAATTTCAAATAATACTACTTGTAAGTAATGAAGTTATATAATTATTTATATTTAGATGAATTGTCAAAAAAAGAGTGGAGAAGTTTTATTTTTTTATTTAGTTGAAAAAATTCTGACTCGATTATATCTCGCAACGTCATGTGTATTCAACTCATTATGTACATGTAGCACAAGGTATAAAATCACCATTTCGTGTCATTTTTATCAACAAAACACAAATGACTTAATTTTGACAAATTGTGAAAATCACTTTGTTTTTTGTAACAAAATTTCTATATATCAACAAATTTTTTAACCATTTTTCTTCTTTTTCTTAATCCCCTTCAGTAATAATAATCAAGATTAATTTCGAACAATCAACTTCTCAACTTCAAGGTTAACAGACTGAACAATATATGAAATTTTCAAACGCGAATTTGAAGCCGGTGACCTTTGCTTCTTGGAGTTATCACACAACCTCAGCAGAAATTTAAAATTCCATTTTATAAAATACATGAATCAATCACTGAATTTAGCAAAATAAAATAAAATATTAACTTTCACATCTAATTTATGCATTTGTTTCAGATGATTCCCAGTAATGCACTGGCTACTTGTTCGATTCAAAAACAGTAACAAAAAAATAAAAAAATGGAATATGGACAGAAGACCGAAATTCAGACCACACTTCCAGGCACACACTAAATCGTAAAAGTTATATACATATAAAAATATAATTCAATACAATTCAAAAATAATATTAAAAATTCTATTTTCTTCTCGCGCAGACGAACCACGGTCCATAGTCTCACTTAATCATTTAATACCTTTCTTCTAAGTTCTACATATTATTAACACGTTATTCTTCTACTTTCTTCTCTCACAGTCACCGTCATAATAATTAATAAGCTAATAACTCATAAGCTAACATACCAAAAAAAAAAAAAAAAGGCTGCCTCACTTATCAGTTACCGTTATAGTTAGAGACTGAGAATTAATTTATTATTGGAATATTATTAAACCTAGGACATAATAAAAGAATTAAATTAATTAATTATTATTAAAATTATTATTTTAATGAAATATAATTGGAAAACCAAACGCCTAGAATAGTTATAGATTTGTTTGACCATGAGAAATTGAACTCTAAAATAAATACCAAACAGAAGTGTCATTATATCAGTGGAGAATCATTTTATGAAAATTTTAATCCAAAGTCATACTCGAATTTTTTTTCAATGTAATAATAAAGAGAAAGGGTTGGCCATCTGTACTAGATAATCACTTCTATTAATTAGGAGGGAAGTTGCTTTCTTACATTAGCCACCCAAATGCTCCTCTCTCCCTCTCCCTCTTTACTTGGAGCATGTTTGAAAACTATTTATAAATAGTTTAAATAATAAATAAATAAAAAGTAGCGAGCGATAAGTATGTGTAATATTTGTAGGTTTCTCAAAGTGTGTAATAAAAAATAATTTGAATATTTATAAACCATTTATAAACATAATCAAAAATAGATAAATATTTTGAAATTCGAAATTACCATCGAAAAAAAAGGAAATATAATTATACCAAAAAAATTCAAGAAAACAAGCATTATAAATTATGTGTCTATTGAAGAGATGTAAACACCCAGAGAGTGAATTAAAAAATTATATTAAAAACTAGTGTTTATTTGTATAGATACAAACAAGTTTATAAATTATTTGTCCTTCAATCAATTAAAGATATATGCAGCAAGAAAAAAAAAAGTATTTTTTTTTTAAATTGAGTAACAAGTATTGAAGTCTTATTAGGAACGACAATATTCTCCGCCCTCGACCCGTCCCACTCTCGAATAGAGAGAGGATGAAGGAACTTAGTCCTCATTCCAAATTCCCCAAACGAATACTAAATCTATCGTGTGTACACACACTAAAAATAAATAATAAATTAAACGAGATGATAAATGTAAATATTTTAATCCCCAACCTATCTTGCCAACCCCAAGTCTTGTCTGGATTTTAACAAGAATTAAACCTCAAACTCTATTATCATAATTTACTTCGCAAATGCGCTCCCTCAATATATACACCTAAGTACGTGCATCAAATAAGAGCCAAGAAAATGATTAGGTACTTCTAGAAATAAAATAATATTTAAGGTTCATTAATTTCGCGATATGAACTTTTTCTCTCTCATAGTTAATGTTTCAAAAGACTGAAAATTAATATCGAATATTGTAAAAATCAAAATGCAAAACGTAATAACCAGTGATATATAAAGGATTTGAACATGCGAAACAAATATATTATTCAATAAAAAACAAGTATGGCATTGTTTTAAATTGTCAATATCACCTAATTTTCTCAATATATTGTGTTTTCGAATTCATTCGCAAACCAATTTATTGTTTCTTCGTTTTGCAATGATGATCAACAAGGCACGCACATAGACAAATAATAATTCATCTCGGAATATATATTCAAAAGTGTAATTTCTCATGGACTATTATGCGTTCTACTTTCAAAAGGAATTTTGGTGGTAATGGAAATGGTTTTAGCTCCATTATAATGAGGATGTTCTCATCTAATAAAAAGTTTATATGATATACATAATCATTAGTTAGGACCGACTTTGATGCTCTGGTCAAGAGTCATTTTATTAAGTCAAATTTAATTCATAGTTGCTTATTTAGATAATAAACAATCTTCACTATTAAAACGAGAACACTTTCCAGTTCAAATTAAAAAAGAGTTACTTATAAGCTAAAGCAAACATATAAAAAGAGAAGTTACTACACCAAAAGTTTCACTTGTAAGATGTCGAACACAAAAACACGACAAAAATCAAAATGTGCGTTCAACTACATAATCGAAACATCAAAATCTAACATATTGTAGGGGTGGCAAAATGGTCGAGTAGCTCGTCAGTTCGGCTCATCAATGCTTGGCTCATGGACGGCTCAAGCACGTTTCCAACGAGCACGAGCCTGAACCAGGAGTTCTCCCGGCGAGCTGAGCAAGGCTCTGCTCGTCGGCTGAAGTTCACAAGTCCACGAGCTCATAAAAAATGTAAATAAAATTTTTTAAAAAAATTATAGAAAATTAAAAAAAAGCTCGTGGGCCGAGCCGAGCTCATGGGTAGATGGCCGTCTCGGCCCATTGCCACCCCTACATATTGACTCAAAAGTAATATCTCTACACTCTTCTTGCAGAATAATTGAGTCACATGTGACTTAGAATTTCGTAGGTGGTTGTATAGACATCTTAGAATTTAAGGGAAGAAAAGGCTATTTACATCAAGATAAGGCATTACTCACCAACAAAACATTGTCATAACATTCCGTGCAGACACATTTCAAGTTCCTAGTAATTTCAGAAGTACAATAAAAGACATTACAAACATATCAATGTTTTCTCCTTTACACATTAACACGCCTTATATGCATCATTCTTTCTTTTCTCCTACTCACCTTAAGTAAACAAGTAACTTTCAAAATAAATATTTTTTATTAGTCTATGTAGGAAATGATAAGTTTACATTTTCATACGGAGTTAGCACCACTGGTGTTTAATACCAATTTAGGTGGCAGCACTGGTAGCATAAATTACAGGTTCAATTAAATACAAGAAATTATGATACATTTAATCGGACTTATGAAATGTTGATACGTAGACGGGTGTGTGTTAGATTGCATTATTCTTTCATATTGGTCAATATATGAAATAGACAATTAGGAGACAAAGAAGTTACCTATTTTTTATAGTAAAGTCAAAGTTTCTTTCAAATTAAATAATAGTTTTACTTTTTTAAAAAAAGTGAATATATGTCTGCAATTTATATGTACATATATGTGTTCAGATTTTTGCCATATAATACTATAATTTCTAAGCAAAAAGGCTTGTTTATACATCAATGGCTTCTACTGCCCTCTTCTTTATGTTGGCAGTGCAATTTGGCTGCATCATCACCAACGCAGCCAATAGTGAAATCATGCCAAAATTCCCGGCCATTCTTATATTTGGTGATTCAACCGTCGATACCGGGAATAATAACTACATATTAACACCATTCAAAGGCAATCATCTACCTTATGGCATCGATTTTCCAGGCCACGTTCCTACCGGGCGGTTTTCAAATGGAAAACTCGTACCTGATATCTTGGCATCCAAGTTAGGCATCAAGGACACTGTCCCACCATTCCTGCAGCCAAACATATCAGATGCTGAATTACTTACTGGAGTCAGCTTTGCTTCAGCAGGGTCAGGATATGACGAGCTTACAACAGCTATTTCTCATGTAATCCCGATGTCGAAGCAGCTGAAATTATTTAAGGACTATATGCAAAGGCTTGAGAGATTTGTTGGTGAAAAGGAGGCCCGAAGAGTAGCTGCTAATGCTTTGGTTATTGTTAGTGCCGGACCAAATGACTTCATTTTTAACTACTACGACATACCCACAAGAAGGCTTGAATTCGACATCACACAGTACCAAAGCTTCCTGCTAAATAAGCTGCAAAACTTTGTTGAGGTCCAATATCTCTCTATCTCACGCACACAGACACACGCATGTTATACTATGTTGTCCAAACTCCAAAGTCTGGGATATATATGTTCCGACAATAGTATTTTGTCTCAAACTGCTTCTGCCCTGGCTTGTGGACTGGTGCCATACTCGAGGTTTCATGGTGCATGTGATTTTGTTTCTTTCTGTAGGGTTGCATGTCAGCGGTGAATATATAGTTAAAAGTAGGTAAAAGATGTGGTTCTAAGAAATCTGTAGATAAAAATAGAGTTTGACCAACTTATAAACAATTGTAAACTTTGCTAAACATGCCGCTAGTCTCAACAAAGCCAGATCCTCGGCTCACTGCCTGGCCGAAGGCTGCTCCTCTTCCTCTCACTATCTTTTACCTGATATGAACCTTGAGCCATCAAAGCCTTCACTTGAGAGCTAGGTATTATTTTATAAAACCTCCTCTCCACTTATCTTTACGGCAGGCCCTTTCTTCTGCAAGACTTCAATTTCTTTTTTAAAAAGTCTAAATTTTGTATTATACTAAATATAGGGCCATTAACTAACATAATGTCTACAGTTAACTAATTGACGAGTACCAAGAATAGTTGAACCTACAAATTATCACTTTCAAAGTTTTTCAAAGGTCTAGTTGGTTCCGGGGCTATTGCTCTGGTATGATCCTTTCTAAACCAGAAAAAGTTTTAATAACAAAACTCCTTGCATCAGGGCACTTTGTTAAATTCTACCTTAATTTGAACTTGCAGGAACTGTATGATCTTGGGTGCCGTAGGATAATTGTATCAGGGCTTCCTCCGGTAGGTTGCCTGCCAATCCAAATCACGGCCAAGTCTCCAATTCTAAGAAGTTGCATACACAAGGAGAATTCAGATGCCTTGTCTTACAATAGCAGGCTAGAAAAGCTGCTTCCACAAATACAGCAAGGACTTCCAGGGAGCAAAATCCTCTATGCAGACATATACACTATTCTTACGGATATGATTAATAACCCTAAAAAATACGGTAAACCTTCAAGATCTGCTAATCTCTGTTCATCCAAGACGCAGCTTACTGATTTTTCCTTCCTTTCAATTCGAATGCTTTTTAAAAAGTTGCCTCGGTAGATTATTCTCAAAGTATCACTATCCTTCGAGGGGAGCTCCGCTCCTCTTGATTTGACATGAGACACCTGCAGGTTGCCTGGAAGAGAGAGGCTCATTCTTCATGTGACTTTACCACAAGGCCCTTTTCTTGGGATAACACTTAATTTCTTTGCTAAAGCTTTCATGTCAAGTTGTTGATAATGTTTAAACGCTTCATATGTTAAAATGCTAAAACGTTCATCGTGTGGTACAGATTTTGTGGAAGTCAGAAAAGGATGCTGTGGAACTGGACTGCTGGAAGCTGGTCCTCTCTGTACTCACTCAACTCCAGTTTGTGAGAACCATGACCAGTACTTATTCTGGGATAGCATTCATCCTGGTGAATCAACCTATCGGAGCCTTTCCCAGTATCTGGTGAAGCAACTTCTTCCAAAGTTATCACACTTAGCAGCCGGTGATCTCTTTGCATAGATCATATAAACACTTGAATGGTCAATTTGGTTGCCATTATGTTCACCGGTATGTCCGCTAGGCTGGACTAGATTGGATTGTACTTTATTGATTTAGGGAAGACCACATTTGAATAAAATTTGGCGATTGTTATATGAAGTACTATACTTTCCAGCACATCATACATGCTTTACACTTGACAATACAGCGAGTCATTATGTCTTTACCCCAGCCATGGTAAAATTATTATAAATTTCTGCTGGACCTCAAGTCCTGTATTCGTATCCAAAATGTGATTGGCCAATTTTATATTCTGATAGAGCCGCTGAGATTCGGAACAATACATAATAAAGTCACATGTCCTAGTTTTAAGCATATTGATTTATTTTTTTTTAATCTAGTCTTAGGATAGAAATCTTTTTCTTCTGACAGAGTTGGAGCAAAAGCATGAAGTTTCCAGGTTGATGATAAGTTAGCAGAGAGAAATTTTAAGCACCTATAATTACAAAGGTGTTTGAGAGGCAGCTATACTTGATTCTGCTATGGAGAATCCTACCGGATTAATCCATGGCGCACAAAGTTCTCTATTTCTATCCACTTTTCTCAACACTCTCCACACCATGTCACAACCTCCGTAGCCAGAACCAGGACAGCCTTAATTACCCCCAACATTTCCATAACCATGGTGCTCCTTCGCCACCTCTGTACCCTCCAACAGCTTTTTGTGCATAACAATGAGGATAGCTAGGATCAAACTGAACTTAGGATCCAAAAAGTTGATTTAAAATGCAATTAGTTTAAACAAAACTATTGACAGCAAAAACATGATTCTGAAAGATAAGAGAACTGCAGTGCTCCTTAGGAGTACTGTGTCAAGATGGCAATCAATCTCGGACAATTTCCTTAGAAGCAGCTGAAACTCACCAGCGATGAACAAAAACTTGGGATTCCAGAATTCAACATTCAAATTTCAGATACTAGTCAGATTTCAAGAAATTCGACATTGAACTACACAAAAAGAAAGAGCAAGAAGTCGAGAGAAAACCAGCAAGACACATTCATATGATGAAAAGACTATGACCCATTATCGTTAATATTTCAATGGACTCTAATTTGTAGCAACATGATATAATTGTTGACTAATGATGACAGGAAAGTGCATACTACGTCATTGAAGTTAATTCAGTTATTGAAATAAGTTTTTGTACCCTGAATGAATTAAACAGACATGCACCAGTCCTCACATCCCAAGCAATTGAAAGAGTACCTCGTGTTATCTACTACATTTATTTTTTCAATTAAAAAACCCCTTGTATCAATATCAAAGAAAGGAATGAGGTGAAAAAAAAAAAAAAACCTAATTCAAGCAAATATTGATAATATTACAAGTATAACCAATAAGTCAGTCGTCATCGTTAGAAGTACAAATATAAAAATTTAAATCAAAACCAAATATNAGGTAAAAAAAAAAAAAAAAACCTAATTCAAGCAAATATTGATAATATTACAAGTATAACCAATAAGTCAGTCGTCATCGTTAGAAGTACAAATATAAAAATTTAAATCAAAACCAAATATACATTTCAATATAACATAATGTATAACATATAATATATTGAGGCTTGATTGAGTGTTGTTGTGTTTCTAAGAGAATCAGTTGTAGTCGTGCTCCATAAAGAATTAGTTGCGGGAATAATCGAGTATTTGAAAAACTATTTTTCGTTTTATTATAATCTTTAATGGTACTTTAAAATTTATGTAATACTATCAATATTTTATATGACAATGCATCACTATAATAATTTAAAATACATGAACATGAACAAAACGTAGATCAACATTTTGGAACCTCAATTACCAACGAAAACAGGAAATGTTATTAAATGAAAATTTTTAAGAAAACAAGCATTATAAATGATGTGTCTATTGAAGAGATCCAAACATACGTATGAATAGAATGTGTTAAAAATGATATTCCTCGTCCCAATTGATAAACGGAGCGAGGATAAGGAACATGGTCTCCACACCGATTTTTTTTTTTTTTAAATAACTAAATTTAAACCATATAAAATAAAAAATATTTTTAAAATTAATTAATTAATTAATTAAACGGAATGATAAATGTGAATATTTTACCTTGCAGCCTTCTTATCTAAGATTTTAACAAAAATTAAACCTCAGACTCAATTATCATGTGTGTATAGAGGAGAGAACTACAACAAAACAAGAAAAATAGTAGAGATAGGCAAAGATAGAAAGAAAAATGGGTGAGTTTTCAAAGAAAAGATAGAAAAACAGGTGATGAGAATTTGAAATACAAGCATATGAGTAAAAATAAGTACATGATTTTTTTCTAAAAAACTTTCAAAATAAGTTCTTTTAAAAATTAGTTTTCAAACAAAAATTAAGACAGTTTTCTCCAAAAGCTCTTCTACAAAAATTTAAAGCAAAAGTCATGACAAACGAATCTTATATATCCACAACGTGTAATCTATCATAGACTATTGTACATTGAATTTTCAAAAGGAATTTCGATGATAATGAGAAGTGTTTTAACTCCATTAGATACTCCTTATTAGATAAAAATATAATACCCTTGGTTCTTATCTAATAAAAAATTTACATAAATTATATCAGTTAGGACCGAGTTTGTTGACTATAGTCACGAGTCATTTTATTATAGTCAAATTTAATTCAAACTTACTTATTTAGAGTCTGTTTGTTTGCCATTTCCCACCTCATTTTTAGAAGAAATGTTACCGTTTATGGCCACGCTTGGCCCCTTTTCTTGACTTTTATCTCACAAATTTCAATTAGTAACGGCTATATTTCTTCTAATAATGAGCAAAAAATGTCGTCCAACCACCCTCTTAGTCCATGCTTGGTCCTCATTTCTTTAAACTCATTTTCAACTACACATTTTATAATATCTATAATTTTTATCAATTCTCCAACCACACATTTCATCATTTTTTATAAAAATCTATTAAAAATCTGATTTCAGCTAAACCAAACATGGGCTTAGATAATAAACCCAATTTCACTATTAAAATAAGAACTCTTTTCGCTTCAAATTAAAAAGTTATTAGCTAAAGCAAAAATATAAAAAGAGAAGTTAACTAAAAGTTTCACTTATAAGATATCAGAACACATAAACACCATAAAAATGTAACATATCGATTTCAACTACAGAATCGAAACATCAAAAACTAACAAATTGACAAAAATATAGTAACATACATATCTACACTCTTCTTGCAGAATTCTTAAGACAAACATGTGACCTATAATTTGGTAATTAGTTGTGTAATTATCTTAGAATTTAAGTGAAGCAAAGGCTCTTCTAATCTTAGATAAGGCATTACTCACCAACAAAATCTTGTCAAAACATTCTATGCAAACACATTTCAAGTTCCTAGTAATATCAGAAGTACAACAAAAGACATTACAAACACATACAGCAACCAAAATATTTTCTCCTTAACAAATTAACACACCATAACTTCACGCCATATATCATCATTTCCTTCTTTTTCTCCTACTCATGTTTGGCAAACCTTAAAAGTTTATTTATAAGTAAATAAGTAACTTTCAAATAAATTAATTTTTATTGGTTAATGTAGTAAATGAAAAGTTCTATCTTTTTCTTACTGGTCAATATGTGAAATTAATAATTTACCTAACCTATTGATAGTAAAGTCAAATTTACTTTGAAAATAAGTAACTAATATATATGTGTTCAAGATTTTTGCCATATGATACCATAATTTCTAAGCAAAAAGGCTTTTTTATACATCAATGGCTTCTACCGCCCTCTTCTTAATGTTGGCGGTGCAATTTGGCTGCATCATCACCAACACAGGCAATGGCGAAAGAATGCCAAAATTCCCAGCCATTCTTATATCTGGTGATTCGAACGTTGATACAGGTAATAATAACTACATACTAACACTACTCAAAGGCAACCATCTACCGTATGGCATAGATTTTCCAGGCCACGTTCCTAGAGGGCGGTTTTCAAATGGAAAACTCATACCAGATATCTTGGCCTCCATGTTAGGCATCAAGGACACTGTCCCACCATTCCTGCAGCCAAACATATCAGATGCTGAACTACTTACTGGAGTGTGCTGTGCTTCAGCAGGGTCGGAATATGACGAGCTTACAACTGCTATTACTCAGGTAATCCCAATGTCGAAGCAGCTGGAATTATTTAAGGATTATATGCAGAGGCTTAAGAGAATTGTTGGTGAAATGGATGCTCGAAGAATAGCAGCTAATGCTTTGGTTATTGTTATTGCCGGACAAAGTGACTTTGTTTTTAACTACTACGACATACCCACAAGAATGCTTGAATTCAATATCACACAGTACCAATGTTTCGTGCTAAAGAAGCTGTAAAACTTTGTTAAGGTCCAATCTTTAACGTTTGTTTGTAAGATGGATTTGAGTAATTTCTTTAACAAACTGAACTTACCAACCTTACCAAAAATTGAAGGACAAGGAATTGAATGATAAACACCAACGAAATGAAAGTTAAAACACCAACGAAAATGAACAAAGTAACACCAAGAAAATGGATGCAAAGTCGAGACAAGAGTTGAACTCTTTATCCTTAAATCGATTTAGCCTCGTAACGGTTCCTACGGATAGTGGCAATAAACTCCCAAGATACAACGAATACCTTCTTGTCTTTGTAGCACTCCAAAACACAAGAATAACGAATCAAACATGTGACTTTTGTACTCCTTTCGAATGAAATGAAAAATATAAATTTATGTAAAATTTCGACTAAGAAAATATGAATTTTTATGTCATGCTATGATTGAGATGAAGTAAAGGACGTCTAAATAATCTTATTTATAAAAGAGGGATAGTGAATGGAGAGTCGCACCCCAAAACTCATCCTTTACCAAGTATCGTAGATTTTGCTGTTGATCGCTTGTCGCCCATGCGCCGCTCGAGCGCCTAAAGCAGAGAGTGTCGCTCGCCTAGCGTCGGGCTGAAAATTCGATTTTTTCTCCAACTTTGGATCACAATTTCTCATTTATTCGGAATTGATTTTTAGGTTCGAAATATACCACGATCATCTGCTAGACGAGTAGATCAAGTTGGTCTATTTATTTTCATAATTTGATTATCGGATCGAGTCCGAATATTTGGCCGAAATTGACACGAAAGTCACTTTTTCCATTTTTCATGGTTTCATACTTAACCAATTCTTATCTCTTTAAACCAAATTCCAGCATTTAATTCTATACAGTCTTTCACCTTAATTTGAACTTGCAGGAACTGTATGATCTTGGGTGCCGTAGGATAATTGTACAGGGGCTTCCTCCAATACGTTGTCTGCCATTCCAAATCGCAGTCAAGTCTCCAATTCTGAGAAGTTGGCATAGACACGGAGAATTCAGATGCCATGTCTTACAATAACAGGCTAGAAAAACTGCTTCCACAAGTACAGCAAGAACTTCCAGGGAGCAAAATCCTCTATGCAGACATATACACTATACTCATGGATATGATCAATTGGGCAAAAAAATATGGTAAACCTTCAAGATCTGCTAATCTCTGTTCATCCATCGCATTATAGATTTTTCCTTCCTTTCAATCCAAATGCTTTTCAAAAAGCTGCCTCGGCAGATTATTCTCAAAGTATCAATATGCTTTGAGGGGAGCTCCCCTCCTCTTGATTTAACATGAGGCGCCTACGGATGGCCTGGAAGAGATAGGCTCGTTCTTAAAGTGACTTTAGCACAAGGGCCTTTTTCGGGGATAAAACTTTCTTGGCTAAAGCTTCCATGTCAAGTTGTTTATAATGTTTAAACACTTCAAATGTTGAAATGCTAATGTGTTCACTGTCCGGTTCAGATTTTGTGGAAGTCGGAAAAGGTTGCTGTGGAACTGGACTTCTGGAAGTTGGTCCTCTCTGTACTCACTTAACTCCAGTTTGTGAGAACCACGCCCAGTACTTATTCTGGGATAGTATTCATCCTGGTGAATCAACCTATCGGTGCCTTTCTCAGTATCTGGCAAAGCAACTTCTTCCCAAGTTATCACACTTCAGCACCCAGTGGTCACTTGGCATAGATCACGTAAACACTTGATAGGTCATCTTGGTTGCCATTATGTTTCAAAGATATGTCCGCCAGGCTGGACTAGATTGTATTGTATTGTATTCGTTCAGGGAAAATGCATAGAATATTTCAACTATTATACGCAGTACAAAACTTTCCAGCATATCATACATGCTTTATACTTGACAATCGAGCAAAGTCATTATGTCTTTACCCCAGCCAAAAGTCCAGTATTCATATCTCAGTCTTCGGATTGAGCCACTGAGATTCAGAACAATTCATACCCAAGCGATATGTCCTAGTTTTAAGCATATTGATTTTTTCAAGTCATAGGACAGAAATCTTTTTCTTCTGCCAGAGTTGGAGCAAAAGCATGAGATTTCCAGGGTGATGATAAGCTTGAAGAGAAATTTTAAGCACCTATAATTACAAAGGTGTTTGAGAGGCAGCGATACTTGATTGAGAGGCAGCGATACTTGATTGTGCTACAGAGAATCCCACCGAATTAATCCATACGGAGAAACAAAGTTCTCTATTTCTATCCACTTTCTCTCAGCATTCTCAACACCATGTCACCACCTCCACAGCCAGAACCAGGACAGCCTTCTACACCAACATTTCCATAACAATGGTGCTCCTTCACCACCTCTACCCTCCAACAGAATTTGTGCATAACAGTGAGGACAGCTAGCAACAAACTGAACTTAGGATACAAAAAGTTATTGAAAGCAAAAACATGATTTTGACAGATTAGAGAACCGTAGTGATCCCGCAAGGAAAACTGCATCAAATTGGCAATCAATCTCGGACAATTTCCTTATATGCAACTGAAACACACCAAAGATGAACAAAAAATTGGGATTCCATAATTCAGCATTTACATTTCAGAGACTCATCAGATT
Source organism: Fraxinus cuspidata (assembly GCA_903798385.1). NCBI lineage: Eukaryota > Viridiplantae > Streptophyta > Magnoliopsida > Lamiales > Oleaceae > Fraxinus > Fraxinus cuspidata. Next base: position 36,188 of record CAIGRP010110135.1, read on the forward strand.
TTAAGAAATTCGACAGTGACTATACACGGAAAGAGAAAACCAGCAAGACACATTCTATGATGAAAAGAATATGGACAAATATTGCAAATATTTCAATAAATTCTTCATAGCAACACGATATAATTGTTGACTGATGATGACACGAAAGTGCATAATATGTCATTGAAGTTAATTCAGTTTACTGAGATAAGTTTTTGTACCCTAAATGATCAATTTAAACAGCCACATGCACCAGTCCTCACATCACAAGCTATTCAAGCAAATGAAGACACTGAACTGTATAATTGTACATCTTGTTAAAAAATGTCATGATTCAACTACAAAATATCAAAAGTGTGCATAGAGTTTACAAGATGGAGCAGAGCAAAGATCAAAATACAACAAGCTTTCAGAAACAACAAAACATTCACAAACAATAATTGTATACATGATTCAGCAACAGATTTTCCTTACTTGGTTTGGTGTCACCTTCTGCTACTGCCACTTCCTTGAAACAACTCACTGATCCGAGCTTCAATATCCTCCATGCCGTACTTGATATGCCTATCCTCATATTTCCCGAAATCTGGAGAATTTTGCAATCTTCCAATGAAGTTGCGGTACGCAGGAGACACAGTCCCTGAAACCGAAATCCTCAACTTGTCTCTTAACTGCTCATCAAAGATCACCCACGAAGACTGAGTTTTGCAAATCTCCTCAAAGTATAAATAGAATAACTTCAGCTTTTCTATCAAACTCTTTGAAGTTCCATTAGGAGACGTAAAATTATTATCAACCTTTAGAACTCCCAAAACCTTACTCCATGAACTCCTTTGATAATTCACATGATACTGTCTTATTTTTGCATTGTGTTTTTTTATCCAATCATCACCTAAGAGTGTCCCCAACTCACTATCTTTTACTTTTTGTGCAATATACCTCCCATTATTCATTATAAACACAGAGCAAAAAGCAGAGTCTCTATAAATTTTTGATTTTGCCTCCAAATTAATCTCCAACAATTCCATAATCCATTCCATTTGAACAGCCAACGATGAGGACAAGGCCCTATCATCCCCTTTCCTGTGATCAAAATTGCAACCAGGTGGTGCAATACTCTCCCCAAAGATCTGTTCTAAGGTTTGTAGAGAACGACATGCAGCGCGAAGATAATTCATCACATATCGAGTGATGGGATGCAGCCCGCCACCAGGAACAGCAGCCTTGGCAGGGTCCTGACGGATCAAATTCTCTAATTCGATAAATATTCCTCTAAATTGGAGAGGATCAGAAAAGGTATAGGTTATCGCTTCATTCCTTAAAGACATACAGTACTGATCAGAAAAAAATAACTCAAATTCAGGCAATAAATCCCTCACCGTTTCATACACATCCAGCAACTTAAAAAGACGCTCCGGTGCACAGCTACCTATTGCAACTGCATCTGCAAAATTCAACAGCTGAATAGTCGACCCTCTGCACACTTCCATAAAGGATAAATCAGCAGCCGAGGAGAACCCCAAAAACACGCGATCACAGAGGCGACGCTCGCTTGGGAAGAGAATTCGAACTGCGACATTAATGGCTTTGATCCATCTCTCAATCTTGTCTTCTAATTGACTCCACTGCAATTTCTGGACCTCATCAATGCTCAGCTTTTGAAGGCCCAACCTCGACAAGCTCTCCTCCAAGAACTCCCTCCGGCAAGTGCTATACGCGTGGGAGCACTCCTTCCCGTACCCAGCAGCCACCATCCTCTTTGCGATCTCCTGCAATTCCCCAATAGTGCCCGCCGGTAATGCATCAATTATTATATGATAGTCCGCAATCGGGTGCGCCTCGGGGATCTCATTCTCATCAGCATCTTCATCACCAGAATCATCCTCATTGGAGCAATCAAGATGGGTTGACTCACCATGAGTCGAGTCAAAAGACTCGGCACCGCGTTCCATAAGGCTCCTAAACTCATCCTCCAAACGGAACATAGACTGTAGCAGCAAATCCTCCGCCCGGTCGAGACAAGCAGCGATATTCTTATCATCAGCTAACTGGTTCCAATCCCGAATGGTAGATATCAATTGATCCACGGAATCAAGAAAGGACGATGATTCAGCAGAGTCCGACCAAATGGGTTGGTCAGAAGACACATAATGGGAGATCTGACGGTCCAAAGACTTGAGGGTTTGTCCCAGTGTGGCGCAATCACGTTGGTCTTCATGGGAAAGTTTTTCCGTTAACTTTTCACGAAATCTCCCGTCGAAGTTGGAGAATATTTTGAGAATATCATCAGTCATGGTGTCAGTATTGCCCAGTGTATTCGCTATATGTCGAGCAACGGCAATAAGCTTCTGTTCACCGTTTTCCGCCATTAACGCTTCGCTTTTTTAATTATAAGTTCTGTACAATCAACTCTCAAAAGGAGATTTGTAGAGGTTTGATGTAGTTTACAGAAGTTGAGAGACGAGGGCTGAGGAGTGGAGAAGGTGTGGGGGTGTAGTAGGGGCCCACAGGAAAGTCAATCGAAAGACGCGTTTTTGTGCTGCTACTGATACCTATATTAATTTTTTTTTTTTAAAAAAAAGTTCATCTTAATTGATATGAAATTTATGATAAGTTCTCGACATTCTTGCCCCAATCCTAGAAGCAATAGTTTGCCAATAGTTCATCTTAGGCGGTACTTACGTTTACCAAAGTATTTGCACGAGCAAATTTGTGTACTGTAGTTTCTATGGAGGTCGTAGAGTGTGCTAAGTCCTCATTTTTGTTTTTATTTTCGATTCCTTGGGAGTGTGTCATTCCCCTTGTTTCGATGACATCTGTGTTGGTCACTGATATCATTGATTAGCATTAGGATGCCTTGATTAAGTTCATTAACTTCTAGTGGATAAAGTAAGAGGACATTTCTTGATATTATGTTGAAGTGTGCGACATACAATACATATATGTCCCTTATTGAATGCTATTGTTTTGTTGTCTTTATATAAGAAATCATCATATCTTGTAGGCATAGTGTGGCTATGAAGTTTATGTTGCTTGAATTCATAGCCATTGACACATTCGCTTATAATATGTATTCCAGTACAATTTTGATCCTTGCATTTAGTTTTCTTAGTTTATGATGCAGAACATTTGCTTGGTTGTATTTGCTTATATGTTGAATGCAATTGCCTAAATTTTGAACTCTTGGCTGGAGCTTGCAAACATATTCTTTTCAAACTTTTATGTTTTGGACTCCTATTAATTAGTTGTTTCTGGTGAGGAAGCTAGAATGTGATCTTCTCCATATTTTCATGGCTTTAATAGTTCCTTAATATTCTCTTGTCTATCTTAGTCAAATAGGATTGATTTGTTGTATATATTATTTCCATACTGAAGCTTGTAGGATCTGTATATATGCTATGTTTTGCCAATTAATGAAAGTGTGCAATTCCTTAATTCAAATGTGATCATATTTTGTTCTTTAAACACTTAATAATTAAGAAGAGAATCAATGCCTTAATTGTTTGTGTGGAGGATGTCATTGTTATTGATCATGATGTTGATGAGATGGGATCACAAAGAACTACTCTTTAAACACCTTTAGTTATTTTATTCTATCATTGAAAAACATATTTATTTTGTTTTGCAATTCCTAACATTTTGTTTTTTATTCTTTGCTTTTTTTTTATTTGTAGATGAGTTCCTCACATCGCTACAAAATTTCGGAGGAAGAGCGAGTTCTGGCCCAAGTTTCACAAGTTAGCAACATTAAGTACATAACAGTTGTCCTCAACAAATTCGATGAACAACAACGGACTATGTTCGATAATAGTTGTATAGGACAATTTGCAAAAGTTACCCGAGCTCAAACTATCAGCACAATTAGTTCATGAAATGGTGAATAGATCTGTGGTTTGTCTAAAGCATTTCGAAGCTTGGTTCAAGGTGAACCAAAGGTTTGCATGATTCGGAATGCTAGAGTTCGCATTAATAACTGGCTTGAAATGTGGTGCATTACCTAACGGGTCGGCTTCTGATAAAATCTTAGAGAAAACACGTCTACGCAACAAATTATTTAGCAATAGAGACCGAATAACTTGCGGTGATCTAGAGAAGGTGTTCTTGAAATGTGTTAATCGTAACGATCATTACAAACTCGGGTTGGCACTGATTATTGAAGGGGTATTCAATTGTAGAGACCAAAATGTCGGAATACATCTCGAAACACTTTCTATTGTCGATGACTTGGATTTCTTCAATGCCTACCCATGGGAAACAGTAAGCTATAAACTTCTTATCAAATCATTGCTCAGTGGATGGGGGAGAAAGGCGGACTTGGCTAAGGTCAACGATTGTGATAGGATGTCGTACACATTATACGGATTCCCTCTAGCTGTTCAAGTACAAATGTGTAGTCATTTATTTCATTTCATTAACATGTGTGTATATGTTTTGTATCTACGTACATGTTAATCGTCGTTATAAATATGTTGTAGTTTTGGGTATACGAGGCAATCCCGGAGTTGGAGCTCGATTTTTGAGCAAAACTAGTGATGACATTTCGAGGATGTTGCGGTGGTCTGGCACAAGACAGCCCCAATCGAGGACATATTAAGATTTCTTTGACAAGAATCATGTGAGTATTTTACATACATAAATGTTTAAATACATTTATAGATAATCGATGATTCTAACTCCTTTCCTAGGTGCATTTGTGAGCGACGTTGTGCGCTGCTGCGCAAGAAGAATTGCAACCATACTTTGCTGATCTAGTTCTATTGTAAGATGCCACAGACACTACATTGGACAACCTCGCTGCTGAATTAACTGAAATATATGGCTCACTGGAAGATGAAGTGATACGAACTGATGAGAACATCCGAGTTAAGAAATCTAGAACATGTAGTACTAGCAGAGTTCGTTTAAACGATTTGAGTGATGATAATGTTGGAGAAGAAGGGCATAGTGATAAAGTGAGACATGTGTCTTTGGATGAGATAAGTGCATTGTTGACTGAACAGAGGGAGGTGATTGGGAGTAGGCTTGGTGAATTGAGAGAGGAAATGAACGCGAGGTTCACTAGTATCGAGAAGGAAATGGGTGATCATGTGTGCTGCATGAAGGACCATGTGAGCGATCAAATAAGTATGATGAAACGTAGGTTTGATGATGTAGCTAGTGAAATGGGAACACATAAGGTTAGTGATGAGTACGATGGATTTGGTTGTGATTTGTGCGACAGAGATATGCCCGTACGGGATGACTATGATGACATGTCATTGCTTAAGACTACTGCTGATGCACAGCAAGTTCAGGCATTCGAAATAGATGTGGTTCCCACCCTCGCAGAAGCTCTGAGAGTCAATGTTCCACCTCCATATTGACCTCGATCTCTTAGAGTCAAGATGCCCAGCGCCAACACGCGGACTCCTTTCACACGTTCTGGTCGTAGAAAGGGTAAGCGGGATGCATAGTTCTTTTTGTGATGCCTACGTAACATATCACCTTTGTTTTGAAACCTAAACAATTAGCAATGTTATAATTGTAAACCATATTTTGGAACATATTCTGGATGAATGGTATGGTTTTTAGTATGGATATAGAAATACAATGGAAGCAACGGTATTTTGTTTCTTTAATGGCATGTTGTTCCATGTGTTATTTTGTGTTCAATTTACGAATTGTCGTTGCCGATAGTTTAAATTTCAGGTGTCGAGAATAACAAGTAGTTAATATCTAGAATGACATTCAAATGTCGAGAAATGTTTAAAATGTATAGAACTGACGGAAACGGAATGAAATATCGTTCTTCTTACATGAGCTGTACAACTAGTGTGAATAACATGGTTCAAATGTCGATAACATCTTTTGAAATGACGAGAACAACCTAAAATGTCAAGCACTAAGTCGAACCACTTAGATTTCAATGAAAACTGTGTTATAAATTCAGCATCATTAATATACAGTTCTCAAGATGAGTGTAGTAAGATATTGTTTTTACTTCAACCAAAGCATATTGGTAATAAATACAAATGTACTATTCACATGACAACCACAATTTCTATGATGTCAATCATTTGTAATGACATAGATAGGGGTTGGTGTGTAGTCTTGTAATGTAATTTCACCATGTTGTACTCCTCTATATAAGCATGCAAAACTCTTAAAAACAAAGCTCAAACACAATTTCTCGCAAACAATTTTCTACCACAATTAATCTTCTTCATCCAACTATGTCTTCTTCAAGTAAAGAAACTCCTCATGTTGATGTTGCTATGAACCTCTCCCCGCCCTTGTCTTTAGTAGACAATCCAATCATCATCGACTCAGAGGATGATGACGAAATACATGTCGTCGTTCCATATATTCTGCTACCTAGAAATCGTCACCGTCGAGTGAATGTTCATCCAATCCCATTTCCTGACCTGGTAAACGAAGGTGAGCAGAGCGACCCCATTGTTGGAGATCGTATTGTAGAACGTGAGATCATCCCGGTTGAAATCCCATCGGATGAACATCATCTTTTGTTTGGCATTCAATATGTCGATGAAATGATTGACGATGTTGGACCGGGTCCGGATGTCATCGACATAAGCTCCGACGACGCTGATAGTGAGATATCTTCTTTGTCCGTTGTTGAGGACATGTAAATGTCAACAATTATATCGTCATTTTGTTATGACTTCAAATAAGAAACTAGTTGTTATTGTCATGATTTAATTCGACGAAGTGGTGAAGTCAATGTCGTATGAGTGTAGTATGAACTCCTCGTTATGATTTTTCTTGGGCATTGTTTAGTACGTGGCTATTATAGTGAGCCTGATATCGTAGTTCGAAATTTATGTTTTGCAATATGAACTGTTTGACCACTAATTGCTGTAATGAACTATGAGAATAACTTAGAAATGTAAAATTATATTATTCATCATTAACGTAGTTCATCCTTAACAAGAATACATAAAACAATCAAGTGACCGAATTAGTTAATGGTCCCGGATTCCGACAAGTTTGTCTGTTGTGTCCATAACCACTGCAACGTCCGCATTTTCATGTGCTCATCGAACTTTCATGTCTTGACCGTTTCCGTTAGGTAGGAGATCGTCCTGGTGGTCTACATATATTTGGGGGTGAAATATCGATAGAACGAATCGCATGAGGAACCATCCAATCGGACTCCATTCCAGTTGGATGAATGACTTCGTTGTATGCGGCTTCCCAGAACTTAGTGGTGTAGTACATTGAACATAAGTCATAAAAGTGATAGTTCCTTCGCACAAGCTGCTCGGGATGCATGTGCACACGGTATTTGTCGCATCTGGAACTCTCGACAGGAACACGTTTTTCTTATGAGGTCAACAGTACAAATGTTCGTGCCAATACCAACCTCTAACACGAGTTCATCCAAGTGACATACTTGTAATGTTGTACTGGCGTCAAAGGATTTTCTTAATTCCACCTCCATCTTAGATGTCAAAGTACTCTAGCATTTGGTGGATGCGGTTTACCTCTCAAAAAATCACTGTTGCATCAAAGACCTAATGTTGTCGACCAACGAGGTTATTGGGAAACTTCGTTGTCATCTAAGGACTGAATTAAGGGACTATGCATTGTTGTTCGTCATAATGTTGTACCGGTTACTACAAAAACTTGCACGTGACCATGAAGATATACCAGTACGTTCCAAATAAGAAGCAACTGCTGGTCGGATAATTCGAATTTGTCCCATCAGCTGTTCGAATTCTGATATGTGGTATGCTAGTGCTACACGCTTAAACAAGAACACAACATTGCTGCTGCTATACCTAGCGATGAGATTTTTCTCAATATGCTACATGCAAGCACCATGGTGGGAAAGCGGGTACAACTTCGATATTGTACGCTTAATGCTATTCTTTCAGTCTTATACGAACACTAGCTTTTCTGAGTCGTCAACTACATCTTTCAACTTCGTGAAGAACCAATTCCAGGATGCATTTGTTTCTCCATCGACAATTCCCCAAGCAACATGATATATTTGCAAGTTGGCATCCCGTACTGCTGCAACTAATAGAGTTCCCTTGTACTGGCCCTTCAAATGACTCTCATCAACACAAATGACAGGTCTCATGTAATCCCGAAATCCACATATACTAACCCCGAATGCTAAGAAGTACAAGAACCTATTGTCATTGTCGAGTTCAATGTGTGCAACGATTCTGGGGTTTTTCTCAGTCAACACATGGCATTACGAAGGCAATTTTTGAAAACTCTCTTTAGGTGAACCTCGGAGCCATTCAAGACCCTTCTCTTTACCCCTTCACGCTTTGTTGTAGCTAACTCGTACACCGAACTCACGTTCGATATCCCCAATAATACTCGCGGGAACATACGATTGGTTTGCATCATCCAATCATTGCATAATGTGATGCCCAATTAGTGCACTTGTTGCATGCACGTGTGCATTCCTTCGAATATCTAAAGAATGGGTGTGCTTAGGTATGTACCTCCGAACCTTGAATATATGTGAATATTTTATCTTCGAAGCTCGTAATAGCCAATTGCATTTGGTATCCACGCAACAAACACTAAGACATCTGGTATTCGACTTTTTTACTTTGAAATGAAACTTCTCAGTCAAAGCCTGTACTCGAAGCCTTGTGTGTAATTGTTTCTTGCTGAAAAATATTTGATTATCCTCAATGTCCTGTTGATCTTCTGATTCCTTTCATTCCCAATATATGAATTTCCTTCTAATAGACCGACATTTGTATCTGAAATAATGCGTGGCTCTTCTACTTCTAACAAACCAACGTCTTCATGCTCATACAATGTCTCATCTGTTGGTGATAAATGATCAACTCCAACACTCTTCTATTGTTCTCCAACATCATATTGATCTGCAATTACACAAAGGGCTGCTTGCATGTGAATAGAAATGTACCATTGCAAGTCCTCGTCGTCGACTACATCTGCAGGAGGTACATTCATGTTCGGAACTGTAAATTTCAAGGTGATTCGAAATTTCACTCTATCAAGATGAAGCTTTCCGAATAATATATTGACAAGCTCTTCATATTTAATGTCTCTTATAATAACAATTGTTGTTGTTCGGTTCCCAAACCACTTCCACTCGTCCTCTACGTTGACGAATTTACCACCATGCGAGACAACGAATCTCATAACATCTTTCATATCTGCATGTCATCAACGCAAATAAAATTAGCTAACACGAATACATAAAACAAACATGCTACCCGTAAGAAATATGGTCAATGGTAAAAAAAAAAAACAAAATGTTATGTAGCCT
>CAIGRP010110141.1:0-16478 GCA_903798385.1 Fraxinus cuspidata
CCCACATCAGTTGCGTTTAATTACCATACTAAGGAAATTGGATATAAAAAGGGCTGGCCACCATCAAGTTAGATACACCATTTGGGCATTATAGCTTGGGCTTGATGAAGAAAATTTTCAAATTATTGATAGGAGCACCACTTGGGCCTAGTAAAGGAAGTTTACAATTTTTTGAAAAAGAAAAATAAACAAGGTTAAAATGGTCAAAATCGGTGGCTGGTAGATCGATTTTATTTGTCTCATTGGCCGATTTTTATCCTATTTTTAAATATCCAATTTTTGGGTATCAATCGGACCAATTCTTGTAATGGTTCACGATTTTTTTCGATTGAACATATCAATTCAATCCGATCTTGTAAACATTGATCATAGCAACCTCATAAACCACAATTATTGTTTAATTCTGATAATTGTGGAGGAAATTATAACTTTTTGTGACTATAAAACACAGTTATGCTCTTTAGAAATACATAACACAAAAAATTATTTTTGTGTTATGTAGTTTTGATATACTCGATTTAGTATTATTTATTTTTGAGATATTGTTTTGGAGTAATATTGAGGGTCCTAAAATCGTTTGTAATTGTTGCACAAATGATTTGATTGTTTATCATGGAAGTAATTGTTCAAAGATATCTCAATATATAGTTTAAATTTTTATGACGGATAATTTCACTTTAAGACATCATTCTGTTACGAATTTCAATCAATCGATAATTCTTTTACTTTCTACATTTTAATTGTTTTTCGTGAAAGAGATTTACAACTAATTTTCTCCAAAAGTTACATCCCAAACCACTCTTATTTTGGTTCTTGATTTGGGACATTGGAGGAACTTTTGAGTCCGTTAAAGCACAAATTTGACAGACGGATTTTGTCCCACAGCTCGCCTGTAAAGCTCGGGCCAAAAGATAATAGCACGGTTCAAAGTCATAAAGTTGAACAAGGGAAAAAATTAAAAGCAATAAGTTCTTACTTTAATTAAACTCTTTATTATTACTTTATCTGATCCATTTTAAAGTAGACAGACACCAATAAAATATTTGACTGTGTGCAAAAAAAAAAAAAAAAATTGAATATTTTCATTTTTAAATCAATTGAGGCGGACTAATGATAATCATTGCTGTTTTCCATGATGAAAAATATCCAAGCTGAACAAACTAGGTAGAAAAGAATGAAAGGCAAAAATCTACAAACATTTTATAAAAACCCCACTTTATTGTAGATTTTTTAAGAATAGATTTTCGGGAAAATAATTTTTATGTACAATGTGTAATTACAAAGACCTACAAAACATATACCTATTAGTTTATTTGACCATCAAATATGGGTGAAATAGACAATTAGAGTTCACCGATAAAATTAGCTTTATTATTTATGAGATAAGTCTTGTAGAATTACAATTGCTTAAGTGACAAATGAATGGCTCAATATAGGATAGGATAAGAAGTGTTCTCTAACAATTAAATTGCTTGTAATTTTAATGATTGAAATCGTACGTCTCACCAACCTTGTGAGAAATGTATTTGATGCATTACAATTATACATGTAACCAACTTTACTAGGTTCAAGGGGCCACACCATTTAATAAGAAAATAATTTCTTTAAAGTCGACTATTTATTTAGATTTAGATGTCTGGATAATATTGTTTTGTGAAAAACATCTCTTAAGTTTCAAAATATTTTAATTGTTAAATTGACAACAAAAAATTATTATAAGGAAATAAAAGGCTATATTAGTATTCTTCAATTACTTCTAAACACAATATAATAATACTTGAGACCATTAGGTTGAATTAGAAGGTTGTAATTCAAGCAATCATACTTGGTGTACAATGTTTTTACAATATTATTGGCAACATGTCACGTAATATGTTATTTTGAACAATTTAGCGCTTGTTTGGAGGAAATTCTCAATGGGACTTTCATGAAAATTTGGACCGTTGGAGCAAAATTTTTAGCTTACACAATACATTTGAGCAGCAATTATTGACCAAATTTTATAAAATTACCTATGTGCCATTTTGACAATTAATTCATTCTATTTGAATGAAGGGCATTTGTGATAATTTAGCTAATATTGAGTAAAAAATAGCGGCTAGAAGAGGAGGCCAACGTTTTTCCATCAAAATTTGGTAAGAATCACCTCCAAACATGCGCTTAAAAAATAGTTTATCTTTTCAACTAATACTTTTTTGACACATATAACATTGTCAAAATTCAATGTACAGATGGCATTGTCCTAATTCAAATTTAAATAAACTTATGGAACAACGGTTAGATTTCGAATTAGGGCAAAAATGTAAATATCTTTAAATCCGACCAATTTCATTCCACGTTCGTCACTCCACGTTGTAGATGGGGAACGCGGACACGTTCAATCATTAATGTCAGACGGCCGATATTTAAAATTTTATCAGTCGATATTTAAATTACATATAAAAATATTTTTTATGAAGAGAGAAATAAGGGGAGGGGTGGTTAGAGAGAGAAGTCTTAAGTTTCGGAGGGTGGAGAGGAATGCTTACATTGTTTGAATTTATTGAAGGATTACCAGCCTCCTTATCTCTTCTTTACGTGCATTGATCTGAAGGTACATTACCACTTCTTCATTCAATCATCATTGGAAAGAAGAAAAAGATGAATGAAAATAACCCATTACCTGTTTTCCATATAATAGTTATTGCCTATACTCGATCAATAGTTCTTGAAAATATATAAGATGCTTATGTAGTTATGTTCTTGAATCTTTATGAGATGCTTATATTCTTGATTTCTTGAAATGGGTTGATGCGAATTATTGTAGATTGTCATTAGATTTTGGATTTATGTAGGCCCGTTCAAGTTTTATCACACATTGAAGGATTTCAAGTTTCTTGAAAATTTATGAGATGCTTATTTCTTGAATATTTAAATTACATTGTTACTTGTAATGGGTTGATGCGATGTTCAGGCAAAGTGTCTAAAATTTCTAAATTTATGTAGGCTGGCAGTCGATCAAGATTCACGATAAATTTAAGGAATTTGGGTATCTTGAGAATTTATGAGATGGTTATTTTCTTCAATCTTTAAATTATATTGTTCTTGAAGGTTGAAGGGATATTGACGTAAGGTTTCTTTAAATTTTGGATTTATGCAGGCTGGTAAAACAATTTGAAAAGTGCCCCCTTCATCTTAAGGGCTTTCCTTTCCCTTTCAATATTCAAGATTCTTGAGAATCTTGAAAATTTTGAGATAAAGAAGGGAAAGAATGCATTGTTGATTATTATTGAAATATGAGTGCTGTTTCGGGTATGATTTCAAGGCAAGTCTTGCCAGTATGTGGCAGTCTTTGTTTCTTTTGCCCAGCAATGCGGGCTCGGTCTAGGCAGCCTGTGAAAAGGTACAAGAAGTTGATCGCAGAAATTTTTCCTCAGTTCCAGGTTAGTTTCACGAATCATTTATTACAATGTGAGATTGCCTTTTTCTGATTATATTAGTCCTAAGACTTCACCAAGAGTGAACATCTGTTGAAGAATGTGATATGTATGACGTTTGCATTGTGGTTCTAGTGATATTAGCCTCTGATGCTCGGACTCTTCGAAATGTACGACGTTTGCATTGTGATTCTCTTCTTTTTTCCTTCTTTCCTCTCTGTATCGATAGTTTATGGTTTTCTTTGTATGAAACGAAAATGAGTTTTATATAGTGCAACTTAGTATTCCATTAAATTTGAATTGTAAGCAAGTCCCTTATTTTCTATTTTATATAACATTTAAAACATTTAGTAATTAACTTTCCATAATTGAAAACAAAACTTCAAAATTCTATTTTATTCGTTTTAACCTTTTATTCAATACTCATTTCCTTCTTTGTGAAGGATTGATTTTGGTTTATTTAAAATGACATCTTGGGTTAATAAAAAAAATTGAAGCTTGAAAGACGTACCGACGTACCTGTGTCCAAAATTTGGACTCTTTTTAACCAGGTCGTCGTATCCTATATTTTAGAAAATAATGGATCCTACACTTAGATACGTACTCGATACCCGATACCCGTATCCGAGCCCGAGCACCATAGAATTCAGCTATATAGCAAACTTGTGGTCTTTTAACAAAATTTGCAAGGAATTGGAGATTTCTCTTTTTATTTAGTTATGCCATTGTCATAATAATTTCTGAAATACCTTTCAAGTCATAAGCAAGTCTTTTTAATGTGGAAGTATCTCAACATCATTTGAGGACAAATATTGTGTCTATGTTGCATCAGCATAATATTTCTGTGGCTTGGCTATGTTAGATGTATCATTTTTACGTTGTTGCTGAAATCGTGACATTTACCTCTTATGCTCTATAGGAAGAAGAACCCAATGATCGAAAGATGGGGAAATTATGTGAATATGCTGCAAGAAATCCTTTGCGCATCCCAAGGGTATTAATTTTTTACTTTATTGATCTCTAGCTTAATGTGCTTATTACCATGATTTATCTTCAAACCATTTCTCTGTCTAACTATCATGCACAGATTGTATAATAATTTCTTCCCTTGAGTAAAAGCCCTTCTTTTTTCAACTCTGTTGTCTGTTTTCTTATGGCAGATTACAAGTTTCCTTGAGCAAAGGTTCTACAAGGAATTACGAAATGGAAACTTTCGTTTGGCAAAAATTGTTATGTTTATTTACAGGAAATTGATAGTTACTTGCAAGGAACAAATGTATGTCCATTGATCTATACAAATTTTATTTTTTGTTTTTTAAAATTCTTGTCATATTCTGAAGGTTCTCTATTATGGATATTTTCACATGAGTGTTATTTTCTGGTTGGTGAAGTCTCGCTTTCTCACCAAGTACTTATTCTTTTGTCAGAGGTCAAGTGAAAATAAATATTTTTCTTCACCCAAGTAGTCTTTTTTTTTTTCCTGAGAGGAAATTAGGTTCCCGTATCATGAAACCTCTGCTTACTTTAATCACTTCAAATTAGAGATAGGTCAATGATAATAAATTTTAGAAGTTTTTATTCTTCAGTTAAGATTGCTAGATGTTGCTAGGGACACAAATTTTGTTCCCACATTTCTGCAGAGGTCATATTATATATCAGCTAATGGTCTCGTGTTGTTAAGTGAATTTCCAGGCAGTTAGTTTTCTGCATTTTCTTCTATTCCCAAGATGACATGATTTCTTTTCCAAATTTAAATTGACAGAAACAAAGTTGAATTTGTCTTGTCACTTGTAGGCATTTTTTATTAAATTTCTGGTACTAATTGTATTCATTCTTATCTTGTACCCATACTGATCCACTCGAAACTAATGACAGTTCTTAATTTTTAAGAGGCTTTATCTTTTTTAGCTGTTGCTTTTCATTTGAATTACTAATGCAGTCATTTAAGTGGGATTTCGGTTGAAATTCATTATCTTAGGGAATTCAATACAAACCTATACTCACTCTGGTTTTTTGTGTCAGGCCTTTGTTTGCAACTAGTCTATTAAGCATTATGCAAATTCTGCTGGATCAGACAAACCAGGATGAAATGCTAATTATAGGGTGCCAGTCTATCTTTGATTTTGTAAATAATCAGGTCTGTATTTTTTTTGTCCCATTCAATATTCCATGGTGCCTAAGTTTCTCGTTTTTAGACATCCAGTTCAGATTCTTGCAATTCTTCTCTTCGGAAAAACTAGACTATTGAACTTTGGTATATTTTGCAGATTGATGGAACCTTTATGTTTAACCTAGAAGGATTTATTCCAAAGCTCTGTCAATTGGCTCAAGAAGATGGAGGAGATGAGAGAGAACATCTTCGTGCAGTTGCACTGCAAGCTTTATCGTCTATGGTATCTCGTTCACATTTTAGTTATCTTTTCGCTTATAAATATTTTTCAATTTACTAACAAGAATTCACAAAATCTCATGTCTACAGCAGTATAAACGGTTCTATTAGTGGCAGAATGGTTAATTTTTTTTTTTTTTTTTCCAAGTGTATTTTCTGTTTGAACAGTTGTGTTTCTAAACTAAACGATTTACAGTGAGTCTTTTTTCTTTCTTTTTTGTGGATAAAGTACCAATCTGTATATATTGCTTTTTTAAATAAGTTTTGGGAACTATACGCATTTTTTGTTTCTTCATCTTTGTTTTTCTTGCATAACATCTCATGATATCATCAAAGCAGGTTATAAATCATAATCTCATATCAAAATCACTTATTTATAACAAATGCATTATTAACAAGAAAGTAAAAGTTTTCAACAATATGAAATACCTCTTTAGTTTATTTTTGAAACTGTAAAGCCTGGCACAGGTCTTGTGAGTAAAAACTGGACGGCACGCTACCTGCTATGAGAATCTTTATTTGATCTTCTTCTTGTTTTGCTACGTGTGCGTAAGTACATAAAAAAATATGAACGTCCTGTGTATGTATGCATTTTTCTTTGTATACACAGACTTGTATGTTCTGAACTTGGATCTTTCGTATTCTACTTCTACCCTACAGAGGACATGGGGGTGGAAGGTGGTGGAAGACTTTGCTGTTGTAATTGTATATTTTGCCTGAATAGGAAATATCGCAGTGCTTTGAACTAAGATGTCTGTTTTGAAATTTGGATTTCTACCCTTGAATCCTGAATCTTTTCTTAATGCTCCTGCATCACCGTGCTTTGGTATTATAGTTGTATTATAGTTACAATGAGACGTGAAAATGGTTTTTCTAGTTCTCTTTCTTTTAGAATGCCAGTTTCTGGATTTTCATCTTTCTTTTCATGCATACTTGTGCCGAAAACTTTTGCATTAGTACAGAATAGTTCTATTGACTGGTTACTATCAGAAATTAATGCTATCAGGGGATTAGCATGTTCATTCTTAAATCCAAATCTGCAATCAGCTTCAAATGCTTATCATTACTCTCTTTCTCCCGTTTTATTCCTTCATAATGTTTCTCTTATCGTTGCATTTGAATATTTCTCATTGTTACTCAGTTTTATTTATGTTTTTATTTCACAGGTCTGGTTCATGGGGGAAAATTCCCATATTCCAGTTGAATTTGACAATGTAAGCAAGTATTTTCTACTTATGCAAACTTTCTTTCTTTTCCACTTAATTTGTTCTGCACAGTTTACAATTTTGGATTCTATTTTTTTGGTATTCCTGTTATTTTTATTTCTCCATCTCATGCCTAGATAGATGTATAAAGTGTTGGTTCAGTTTTTAATATCGTTTAGAACTCAAACCTTGAAATGTTTTAATAAATTTCAAACTTCTAGTTATATGGACTCCCATGATAGTTGAACAGGGCTGAGCTTTACAGTTCTTGTATTATGTATGCCATGTTTTCTTACAGATTTCTTTTATGTTACTTTTAGCCTGGCTTACGTAGCTTATTAGTCTTACTGTGCACAATCTTTTTTATTCATCAGTTTATTTTTCCAATTTACCAGATTGTTTCTGTAGTCTTGGACAATTATAGAAGTCCACTAAAGGAGTCCCAAGATCCCAACCAAAACCATTGGGTGCAAGAAGTTCGTAAAATTGAGGGCCATGTCTCTCCTTCACCAGATGTCTTGATGAAGGTTCCCTCTTGGAGGATGATTGTAAACGAGAAAGGAGAACTCATTATGACAGCGTAATTTCTCGTCATGATATTGATAAGAAGTTATAATTTCGTTAATTATAGTATCTAATCCTATCTTAACACTTCACTTAGAGTTTTATAACATCCTCAAAACTGGATCTTGGTTTTCTTTAACACAGGGAAGATGCCAATAATCCATGCTTTTGGTCTAGGGTGTGTTTGCACAACATGGCCAAGCTAGGGAAGGAGGCTACAACTATGCGCCGGGTTTTGGAATCTTTGTTCCGGTATTTTGATAATGGAAATCTATGGCCTGTTGAACAGGGGATTGCTTTTCCTGTCCTCAAAGAGATGCAACTTTTGATGGACGACTCAGGCACTCTTAATACTTTCTCCTTTCTATTTCCCAGCTTTAGTTTTTATGTTGTTTCAATTTTAGATTGAAATTTAATTCTTTCAAAAGAGTAATTAAATGTTCCTTTATTTGATTTTACAGGACAGAATGCACATTTTTTGTTGTCGATATTAGTCAAGCATCTTGACCATAAAAATGTTCTTAAACAACCTGATATGCAGCTTGACATTGTTGAGGTTGCCACTTCCCTTGCTCAACTCACCATGGTGCATTCATCAGTATCTATAGTCAGTACGGTGGGTGATGTTATAAGGCATCTGCGTAAAAGCATACATTGTTGTCTTGATGAATCAAATCTGGGAGAGGAGTTAATCAAATGGAATAGAAAATTTTATGAAGCCGTGGATAAGTGTCTCACAGAATTGTCATCTAAGGTGGGTTACCAAGCCTGTTTTCTTGTTAACAGCTGAAAATAGGTTAATCTTTTACAGTTCTATAATACAAAAGCTTACCACAATTTACACCACAAGCTTGTCGGATGGATATTGCATTCAGTTTCTGGACATTGAAGATTCCTTTTCAGCAGATGGAACTCCTCCAGTCATAATACATTTGTTTCACTTATTAACAGGTTGGAGATGCAGGTATAATCCTTGACGTAATGGCCACAATATTAGAGAACATCTCAAGCATTAATGTTATAGCCAGAACGACTATTTCTGCTGTTTACCGTACTGCTCAAATTATAGCTTCTATCCCTAATTTATCGTATCAAAACAAGGTAGGGCCTTTCAAAAATTCTCTCATTTTGGAGCTCTCTTTCTGTAGCTTTATCTGATGCCCAACTTTCCCTTTTCTTTTACATTTTTAGGCTTTCCCCGAGGCTTTATTTCATCAGTTGCTTCCAGCCATGGTCCATCCAGATCATGAAACGCGAGTTGGAGCTCACCGGATCTTCTCTGTTGTCCTTGTGCCATCTTCCATTTGCCCTCATTTATACTCATCCTCAATTGGCATGAAGAAGACTACTGACTTTCCGAGAACTCTCTCAAAAACTGTTTCTGTATTTTCTTCATCGGCTGCCCTGTTTGAAAAACTGAGTGAGAAAAAAAGTTCTTCAAGGGAAAACCTCAATGAATTGAACAACGAAAAATCTTTAGGTGAGGGAGAACAAATAAACAATCCTAGTGGAATGTTTGATAGAATTAAGTCAACTTATAGTCAAGCATACAGCTTCAGAAGTTCACCAGCACCAGATGTAGATTCTGCAACAAAGTCAAGTAAAGAAATGGTAGGTTTATCAAGTTGTCTTCACCATATCCCAACTTCATACTTTTGTAGTTGATGCTGAATGTTCATTTATCTAAAAATATCACTGCTGAAATGAACCTGCTAGTTCAGATCTCATTTTCTTTTGTTCTTTTCAATTGAAGAACTTCCGTATATAATTATTCTCTTCAGTCTGTTTTAAAGTCAGATGGTTTCTCTGGATCACATAATTTCTTAAGTGCATATTTGATACATTATGTTAAACCAATCTGGACTCTATAACAGACAAGATGCTATCTTCTTTTTCTTTGTTATTGCTACCTATTGTTGTCTAATTCACCTTATTAGACATACCAAAATTCTAGTATTGAAAGACATTGGACTTATTAAAATTTTAGATGATTGCCTGCTGAGTCTGCTGAATGTACCATTACTAAGTCGTATAGTTGTTTCCTTTTGATTTTAGGATGCTGTTGCTCTTAGGCTGAGCAGCCAGCAAATAAGCCTCCTGCTCTCTTCTATTTGGGTACAATCCATGTCTCCTTCAAACACGCCTGAAAATTATGAAGCTATTGCTAATACATACAGCTTGGTTTTGCTGTTCTCTCGAGCCAAGGTAATTTACAGGTTCAAAGGTTTTTTAGACTCTTGGTTTGTATCAACATTGAATCACTGAATGTCTTGAAAACTGTTAAAAAAAATAAAATAAAGAAAATGAAATTCCTTGACATTTATTACTAGGAAAATTCAATTCCCGTCTACAATTTCTGTAATAGGTAATGATAGACCCACAGGGATTTTGTCCTGCAAGATTCATGATGCCTTTGTTATTTCTGCTTGTAGATGCTTCAATTCTTATTAACTGTTCCAATGGATATCAATTTTCTTCCCGCGTATTATTCTTGGACTTCTATAATCACTAGTCCTCTTGCATCTGTGCAGAACTCCTACCGTGATGTTCTAATAGAGAGTTTTCAGGTGGCATTTTCATTAAGGAGTGTCTCTCTCTCAGAAAGAGGTATACCTTTGCCGTCTTTCATTAAGCTATGATGCTACATACTTTAAAATTTGTGATCTTATACTTGAATCTTATTTGGTACAAAATTGTTGCTTTCGGCGGGGGTGGGGGGGTTTTGTGTTGTTAAGTTACTGGCTCAGTATTAGTGAGGAAACAAATGGAACGTAGAAGAGGGAAAAAAAAAAAAAAAACTTGAACCTATATTCTTCTTATTAAAACACATATATGTACACTAGAACTCCAATTAATGAAATTTTAATGACATATTACAATCTACAAAATTGCATTTTCAACTACACCCAGGATTAAGTTGATTAATTTTGATATTTTTGAACCACGACATATTTTCATTACATTTTGAAAGATGTCTTAAAATTTCTATATTAATTGACATATATAGCTTGCATGGTTGTGTTTTTTTTCATGTGCATCCAAAATTTTACTTTGAGTAGAAGTGATTGAGTTTTTGCCAATGGTCTCATTAGTAACTAAAGAATCTTGATTATAAACGAATATTAGAGTCCAGACAACTATTTATATGCTTGTAGTAAAACAAGTAGATGATTTTATTTGCTTGTTTGACTTGGTATTGCTAATTAAATTTAATAGACATATTTTATGAGTACAGTTAAATTATAATTATCAAGACATTCATTTGTATTACCAGTGCCACTGCCACCATCTCGCCGCAGATCCCTCTTTGTGCTGTCGACTTCTATGATTATATTTTCATCAAAGGCATTCAACATCCTTCCTCTTGTCCCACGTGTCAAGGCTATACTTACAGATAAAGTGGTGGGTTACCTCTCTCTTTTTAACAAGCTTTTTCGTTTTACAATTTTTATGTCCCGAGTTTTCTGTAGTATATTAATCTTTCAAAGCTTAATCATGTCAGACATGTTTGTCTAAGCTTAAATGTAATAAAAAATTAATTTTATGGGACCTTTTCTTCCAAATTTGTTTGGATATGTCCCATTTTTCGTACTTTCAAGTCTAAAAAGTCACTCATTTGTAAAGTAATTTTTTAGTTGCTATCTAAATGAGTAACTAACTTATATTTAACTTTGACCTATAAAAATTATTCAATTTGGAAACTTATGTACTTATAAGTAAATTTACTTAAAACTTAAATATTTAGGCTTTTACCCAAACTTGCTCTAACTTCAACACCAGTAAACTTGCTCCAACTTCAACACTGTAAGCTGTAGTAATAGTCAATAGATATCAGTGGTGAACACAAATATTGCTCGACTTACCAAGGTTGATTAGATGCTTCATCATCTTTTTATTTCTTCATTTTCAGGTCGATCCATTTTTGTGCTTGGTTGATGATTGTAAGTTGAAGATTTCGGATACAGGATCTGATCATCCGAAAAGTGTTTATGGGTCAAAGGAAGATGACAGTTCAGCTTTGAGATGTTTTTCAGAAATAACAATCACCCAGGAACAGACTACAGAATGTCTTGTTTCTGTTATTATTAATAATCTGGATAATTTGACAAATGTAAGTTAGTTTCATGAAAGGGATGCATGATTAATATATCAGTTCATCTAGTAATTCTTCCCCCAATGCTACTTTGTGCAGTCTGAAGAATCTTCCATAAGGGAGCAGTTGCTCAAAGAATTTATGCCTGATGAAGAATGCTTTCTGGGAGTCCAGGTGTTCACAAACACCTCTAACCAAGCGCATCTAAGGCATACAACAAACTTTAAATCTCTAAACAAGGTAATACTTTAATTAGATCTTATAGATTATTTTTACTGTGATGATATGTCTGGATGTGCTTAATTTTAAGTTATATTTTGCCAAACATAATTTTTGAAGTTACTTTTTACTCACAAAACTTACTTTCAAGAAATAACTTTTAAGCATAGCCAAAGATGATCCTTATCGTGTCTTTTTTAATATGGTGCAGGTGACCTCAATTTTGGAAATAGATGATGATTTTCTTCTGGATCCAAAAAGTAGTCAACATAATTCACTGTTGGCCCTTGAAATTCCTGAACTTTTGAGTGTTGATCAACTTCTACAATCTGTAAGTTTTTCTTCACGATGTTCTTTTTATGTTTACTACTAAGCAATAATGATCTGATAGTTAGGTTTATTTTCTGGTTAACTCATACAGAGTATGAAAGCTGATTGCCTAACTTCAACTACATTTCATTGAACTTCTTTTAATTATAACATACACATTTTTGTCCATATTCACTGATTCTTTTCACATTTCACTTAGTCATTGTAGGAGCGTGTAGTCTCGAAAGTTCTGAAGTTGTACAAATTCATTACAGTATTGAGTCATATAGATGATTTGTTTAATTGGACTTTTGTTTCTTTACACGGTTTAATACCAGCCAAATAAGGCATCATAACATCTTTAAAATTGTCCCTCGAAAACTTTCTTTCAATAATGTTGTGCATGACATATGTGAACAGGTTCTGGAGACTGCACATCAAGTAGGCAGAATTTCTACAAGCAATGCTCCTGATGCATCTTATAAGGAAACAGCCCATAATTGCGAGGCACTTTTGATGGGAAAGCAGCAGAAAATGTCTTATTTGATAAGCGCCCAACATAGGCAAGGGAGTTTATTGACCATATCTTCACGAAGTTCTGGCCAACGGCTACCTTCTTTTGTCATTGCTGATGGTAGTTTCCAAAAGGTACCGATTTTTCTTTATGAATTTTTCTGTCATGTACTTGCTATTTTTGTGTTCCATACAAACGATTGAATGTGATATAAAATTTATGTTTAGAGTTTATACTGCAGTAAAAAAATTGGAACAAATATTTATATAGCTCTACAATTTCTTAACCCAGCACAAACTTTATAATAAGCAATGACTATGTCTTATATATTTAATAATCTTGGGTCAGATAGCTTCACAACTATTTATTTGTTCCAAAAGAGATTATTTTAGGTATGTAGATTCAATTATTAAAGAGGACTTGAATATGATATAATATATAGGATTAGAATGGATTGGATGATATGGAGAACTGTAAGAGGGATTCTAAAGTATATTAAGATCTCTATAAGTTCATAAGGCAAGGTGTAAAAAACAATTATTAAATGGGTAATTATATTCTTACACCACATTTTAATTTCACTTAAGGTCTTTAATCTTTACCCATTGCAGCAGTTACGTTCCTAACTTTTTACAATGTATTTTTATCTTCAACCTTCCATTAATGTACATTTAATTT
Organism: Fraxinus cuspidata; assembly: GCA_903798385.1. Taxonomy (NCBI): domain Eukaryota; kingdom Viridiplantae; phylum Streptophyta; class Magnoliopsida; order Lamiales; family Oleaceae; genus Fraxinus; species Fraxinus cuspidata. The sequence goes on from CAIGRP010110141.1 coordinate 13,388, forward strand.
CAGTCTAAAACATTCGTTGGGAAGGCATAAAAATAAATTATTTATCCATCATATTTTTTTGGAAAATATTAAATTCAAAAGTACAATAAAATATTTTCCCCACATTTCAAAGTATACAAAAATATTTTGACAGAAACCATAATAAAAAACGAGATGTGTTAATTAATGAGAGGTTGAAGATAATAATTTAACGAAAAAAATTAGGGATATAAGTATTATATGAGCAATGTTGAGGACTATAAGTGCTATTAAATGAGGTTTATACTAATAAAAATTGTGGTGTGAACATAATTACCCTTATTAAATTGTTTTGCTATATAGTACCAAATACTAAGTTCTGAGAAGGACAATAATCTCCATAAGATGAAAGTTTGAGGAAATGAGAATGTTAAGGTAGATGTGGTCGCATTAGAATAGATAAGATAAGTAAAGGAAAAATATACCAAGTGGAGGTGACACCACTTGAAAATAAATTGATGAAAAGATTAGGTGATTAGGACGTGTCTTTCGTAGATCTAAAGTGGGCTCTAGTAAAAATAATAATACGAACCTAGTTGGACATGTAAGAAAAGGAAGAGGCATACCAAAATTAACATGACGTGTTGTAGTTGGGGAAGAATTGTAGGATATCTTCCCGTAAATGTGCCAGTAAATGTGGTAATGGATCAATTGGAGTAGCAATGGTGGTTTTATCTAGCCATCTCCATAGGAATAAGGCACAATTTGTTGTACACTTCTCTAGTCTTATGTGTGAGTTCTCCATTTCGTCCGACTTCTTTTTAACTTTCTAGGTACGTTCCCCTCTCATAAATCTACGCGTGTCCATTACTTCTCCACTTCATATAACTTTCTCTAATCATGTGCACTGCATTTTCTTCATAAATAAAAGAATACTCTTTTGAACAACACAATCCTCTATCTTGATATGTCCACCATTCTTACTTTTAAGATAACTAAACTGATATTTTAGCTATATTAATTGATTGCCAAGCATGCCATAAAAATTCTGACTTACCATCTTTGTTCTAATCTTGATGACTAAAATTGTGTGTCATAACTTACTCCCGGAAATCCTTGTGCATATCTAATAAAATTCATTCTTTTAGACTATATTACTCCACATGCTTTTCCTATATATTGGTTCCTGTCAAGTAACGAAATAGCTCAATGGCTTCAATTAGTAGATGCTTTTGATATGAAAGAAAACTGATTAAATGGACAAGTTTAAATTATACCTCTTTGGTAATTTATTGTATAACCCCTATCCTTAATCCCCCTACAGTTTGCTAGCTCGAATCCTTTTGTTCATATAGGTAGGAACTATAAATATCACCCTCCGCTCACACGTCAAGGATCTCTTTACATTTTACAATCTCATTAAATAATTTTGTCAATCACAATTCCAACGTTGCCTTACTTTCATATCTTGATAAGATTTCTTAATGCATTATGGAAGTTATTTTATTTTTAAGTTGATGTTTTCATTAGATTTTCAGATCCTTGCAATTTCTCTGTTTTCTTTTACCGTTTTGCATTTGAATGCTAACAGCAGAGCGTGAATCCATTCATGGATCAGAACGTGCCCGAAGTTCCCAACAGACTGTTAGTGAGTGGGGTCCCCACACTTTGCGCTGCTGTGCATCATCCTCAATCCTTCAGGCTGCCTGCTTCAAGTCCATATGACAATTTTTTGAAGGCTGCTGGATGTTGATATAACAAAAGGAATTCTTGTCATTCTACCCTCAGTAGAGGCATAATACGCTTGCAGCACGTTTGTATGCAGTATTCGACAGTATTGCACCATAAACTAGGAAATATTTCAATTTCTTTTTCTTCCTCAATACTTTCTAGTCAAGCATGCCAAACATGCCATCAACTTCAATTGCAAGAAGTTTCTATTTTCGAGAGAACATGAAGAATCACCACAGGAATTTAACACTAGTACGATAAGCGGTTTTGTCCTCAAAATATGAAGGCAGTTCCATGCATGATGAATGTATTGACTAAAATTTTGAACTGTTAATACCAAATTCTTTCATTCTTTATTTTCCTCCCTATTGTGAAAAATGCACGTTCAATTATGATATTGGGTAGAAACTTTCCAGGTTTTCCTCTGGGAAGATGTTAAACTTTTGCAAGCTGTGAGGGTTTGTGTAAAAAGATCTTTATAGACCATTTTGATGTATAAAGATTAGTTTTTGTCTATGTTTTGCAATGTGCATTTGTTTATAATTTACAGATACTGAAAAATTATTTAACTTGTTGAAATGAAAGATCCATATTTTTTGTTTATAAATATTTATTTTCAATTAAAAGCGTCTTAATCATCTATTCATTCTATTCCTTAAAAAAAATGATTTGTTGTTGCAATCAGGTGCCTTCTCCATCAAATTCTGCAACACATGAACAAAACTTACAGCCCATCACTTTGCAAGTTGAAGCGGATTCATCGGAGTTGGTTATATTTCCTCGATGTTCACACACTCGCTGCTCCTCAAGCATTATTACAGTCAATTTTTCCCTTCTTGGATAGTCCTTTGCACGAAGAAACCCTTCGCAAATGCGGCAACCATCAAATTTTTTCACCTGCCTAGGGAAGTTTGTGCCATCTTCCGATTTCAAATCTTGTTCCTCCCCATTTTCAACAACCTTTGATCCATCTTTCTATTAGTCACCCTCCCGATTATGCATTTATGTTCCTTCCTCAACGAAACATCACTGCTAATTGTAACTCGTCCAATGCATCAGTAGCTGCATTGGCGAACTACAAATCCTTCAAGTTTTGTCTATGCAACTTAGTCTGCTCCCACACTTGTAGTCCCAACATGAAGTTAAAGAGTTGGTCCTCCTCGGACATGTTCTTGATGTCCAACATAGACGAACAGAATCCCTTCACATATTTCTATATCATGTCTATGTACCTTAAATTCCTCAACGCTTCTCGTGCAATCCACGTTCGAATTGCATGAAAGGAACTGATCATTAAATTCTTTTTGTAGCCTTTTCCAAGTCAAAATTCGTGGCCTTCCCGCTATTGCCGAATCTCGAGGAGCTAGAATAGATGGTTTTGGCAACTAAACTTCGCCTTCCA
>CAIGRP010110150.1:0-14790 GCA_903798385.1 Fraxinus cuspidata
TCAAATATATAAAACTAAAGACCAAAACATCAAATTACAAGGTTCATCGTTCACCTAGCACTAATTAACCTAGCTTAGTATAGTAGAAAGAAGAAAACATGAAAAAGAATCAAGAAACGACATCACCAAATTAATTATGGATTTGGATCTTCATACCTTTGGGATGAATTTTATGTTTCTTGCATAGTTCGATGCTCTTCATTCTTGAAAATTTCGTCATCTAAGTCTCCTCCCTCATTCTGGACGGCTCTGGGGTTTAAATATGAAAATCAAAATTTGTTTCCATAAGAGTTCTGTTGAAATAAGGAAACCCGATTTTTTTCTCGATTTGGCCTGGGCGGGCACCCGTACAAAATTGGGCGGCCGTCCATGCATAATATTTTGTTTCTGTTAATGGGGTTAGGATTGGGCGGCCGCCCAACCCATATAACTGGGCGGCTGCCCAGTTATAAGAAATTTCTTGAATTTTTCTTTCAGTCCTTTTCTTTATTCTTTTTTCCAACTTGGTCATCCACATCAAATTACTTCAATATTAGTGCTTCAATTTTTACTCAAATGCATAGTAGTCCCCAGACTTCCATTAATTTTTCGATTTATCCTTCTTTCTTTTCCAATTGCTTAAAAATGGGTCCAAAACTGAAATAAGATAAAATTAACCTAATTTAAGTAAAATACAATAATAAAACAACATAGACAGATTGATCAGATGTGTTCTATGATGCGAGACCTCTACTCTCGGTCCACTCCTCCACCATCTACTGCCGACCCATCTGGTTCTGGAACGTTCTTACCTCTCTATCCACGCCTACCGTCTGAAACCAGTGGAGTACATTTGTCTTGTTCTGTCTTTAATCTTTATTAAGTGCTGCATTATTTTTAAACATTGAGGGCAATGTCGGCTCTAGTGTGGGGGTATGATTTTTATCGATTTTCATCGAGTTTTTTTTAAATTATTATTCTCTGCATGCTTGTGTGCCTTATATATATATAAATAAAAAAATATAAATATAAAAAAAATCAATTTTATTACTTTTTTTTTTGGTATTTTTGAATGTTTATGTGGGTCGGATAATCTGCTAATAATGATGCGTATATTGGAACATAGAGTTGGATTATAAAGTATGGATAAGTTATATGTTAAGTTAGTTAGTGCTTATTTATGTGGGATTTGATACTTTTGAGCCCAAGATTTATGTTCTGCATTGCGAAGAAAAAGAACTGGTTCATATTGTTGAGTATGTTGAAAATAATAGACCATAGAACCTGAACAGCTATTGTATTATACATCCTTAAACCAATTTTAGATAGTTTGGGGTGATTAAACTGTTGTAGGGAGACATTGAGATAGATGTGGATTCCATGTGTGCTAGATTTGTATGGATTGTCCAAGGCTGATAAGATGAAAATTTGGTTGAAATCTTAAGTTAAGGGTTGATTTTTTAGAATGAGTGTTCAATAGGTGGCATTGCACGAAAAAATAAATAATAATAATAATAATAATAATAAATAAATAAATAAATGTCTTTGTTTTATTGTGAAGCTTCTCTTTGTAGCCTTTTTGACTCAAATGATTAAGCCTGCAAGAGTCTCTAAAAATCTGGTGCCCTATGGTCATCTGACTTGGGAGTCATCGGCTGAAAACTCGCTACAAGGATCATTTAGAAAGCTTAATAGAGTTAAGTCTAATATATATTAAAAAAAAATGAGCTATATATCTTGAGTAAGCCCCGAACACTCATTTGAGAAAATTGGACTTTTGGCGAGGGATGATTAGCCTAATTGATTCTTAGAGGTCGAAGCAATCAAAAATAAGGAGAATCTACATTTGTTGATGTGTTGAATTGCAATTAGCAAAAGTCGAACCAAACTAGAGAGGATGAGGATTAGTATCATTCAACCTTATATCACACCTCAAGAAAAGAGTGAAAATAATGAAGTTTGGGGTGTGTATCTTACGAGCGAAGAAATGAAACATTTGGCCATGACGGTCGGGAACTGAATCAATCTATGACTTTGTGATGCCCTACATAAATCTTCACACACACACACATTAGTTTTGCATTGAATATGTAGAAATTGATTTAGCATTGTGATTTTGAAGTAGTTTATAGTTTCAACTCTGAAAGTCCAATCCTGAGGCTAAAAGCAGATTATCAACCAAGTTGTTTAAAAAAATAAAAAAAAATTGTGATTTAGTTTTATTTTGTTTGAGGACAAACAATTGTTCAAATTTGGGGGTGTTTGATAAGTGTATTTTATACACTTATTCATACTGTTAAACTGGGGTAATTATTGTAATTTTAAATGAATTGAGGTTTAATTTTGAGTCTATTTTGTTTGTTAGGTGCATCTCGATGAAAATCGATGGAATTGAAGAAAATGAGTAGAAAATTGGCCAAAAGTGAAATAATCCAAAATTTGGGGACTAAATCGCAAAATGATAATAGATGATTCGGGCCTAGTATCGATGACTGGCTAGATATTGGAGCAAATTAGATGAAGTTGGAAGACGAGGATCAAAAAAATATGAAGAAAGAACAGAAATAAACAAGAAATGAAATGCGGGGACCAAAGTGCAACAAATGGAAAGTTTTATAACGTCGCGCGCGAACGGGAAAATTCTCTCATGCGAGCACGGGCATGTTGTTTATTTACCGATAACAAAACAATTGAACAGCGTGCGCACAACAGAATACACGTCGCGCGCACACGGGCCATTTTTGGGCCTAAACGGCCCAGTTTTCTTGTTTTATTCCAAATTCTTTTAAAAACCAAATTTAACCTATTTTGGAGGAGAGGATGGCGTGAGTAAGGGAGAATATATCAAAACCATATTTCCCACCACAAGAAGGAGGTTAGCACAAGATTCAAAGGCAATTAACACAAGGAGACTGAAGATTCAAAGTCCAGGTTGAAGATTAACGAAGAAGAAATTGATTTTTCACTTTCAATTCATTGTTTTTTTATTCCGGGTGATGTTTTTCCAAATCTTATTGTTTAATTTACATTACAATATGCTAGGATAATTATTTTCATGTGTTGGATGAAGATGAAACCTGTATTATTTATTTTTAATTCAAGACAAGTAGTTGGTTAATTTCTTGTTTTTCTTCATTAATCTTGCATGCTTAATTTTATTATTTGATTTCTTGATCACCAATTAAATATATAGTTGCTTGTTGTAGAACATTAATTGATTAACATGCGTGCGATATATATTAGGAATAATATTTATCACGTGTGCAATTTTCGAAATAATCTAAACTTTAATGCGTTCTATTCATTCGAATTCGGACTAGGAATAGATTCGGGTTGTGAGCGGAATATATTTAATTTGTCTTGGAAAAGAGAATTAATTACCTTAAATTNGACTAGGAATAGATTCGGGTTGTGAGCGGAATATATTTAATTTGTCTTGGAAAAGAGAATTAATTACCTTAAATTTATCAATTGTCAAGAATGCATGAAGGATACTAGCTACATAATTGAGAATTAGAATAGATAATAATCGGTGGATTCGTAATCCAATACATTCATTCCATATAATTACTAAACTCGAATTTTACAAGTTTTCGTAGAATAATTTGGAATAATTATCAACCGCGACTCCATTTTGTTTGTTCATTTTAAACTCGACTTTTACAAGCTTTTGTAGAATAATTTAGAATAATTATCAACCACTGCTCCATTTTGTTTGTTCATTTTGAATCTAAATAAAAAACTAATACACTTGATTGAAAGTTCTTCCCTGTGGGACGACAACTCTTAACTCATCAATTCTATTACTTGTCAACGATCTCGTACACTTGCGGGTTTTGCATGAACAAGGCGAACTCGAGATCAGAATATGTATGACATATCTTCAACTCTTTCGTTTGTCGCCAGGTTAATTGAGGAAGTGCTAGCTTTAGAGGATTGACCGACTGATCCTTCTTTCACAACCCAAACCCAAAATCCACAATTTTCACTACAGCAAAGAAATAATCATCCTTGGTTGACCATCTCTTTCTCCACCACGATCTCGATTCCTAACTTGTATAGTGGGCATTGGTGTTTTCGTGGGCATTCGACAAAGGAGTGGCCCTTTAGCTCTACAACTATGATAGATTCCGTAATTCCTTTTGTCCATTCTACGAGAGGAATAAACCATGAAAAATAGTGCTCGACTAAATTAAATAATTAAATGTAACACATGCAAAATCCAAGTAGCATGCATAAGATGAAAAACAACACATTTTGATAACTCGGTTTTAGCATAAGTTAGACTAAATTGAAATCTGGAAGAGTCTTTCAATTATTTACATTTGTCGGGCAAGAGGTGGAATATGAACATACAAATAAGCAAAATATACAGGATCTTCATCAAATATGATTCGTAACTTTTTATTCAAATTTGTTAAAAATCTGAATTTATCAGGGGGAAGTGCCAATTTACATTTTTTTTTCAGCTTTTCCTACGGGTATTGTTAGCCATAACATGCTAAAAGTCTCGATACCCAACCCCTAATTTCTGACACTCAACCTGCAGCCGCGCAACCATAATTTCCTCACCCCATCTTAACCGGAGTCCAACCCAACCCTCTCCCTCTCTCTAATGGAGAAGAAGGAGGCTCAGACTTCTTTTCCAGTCACTGGTCAAGTATTCTTCATCAAATTAGGCCGAGCTACGTTGACTTTACCCCTCAAATTATCAAAAAATACTTTTTCCTTTTCGATTTTGCATTTTGTTTTCAACTTTTTTATGTCAAGATGATCACTTGAACTGGAACAGATTGAACTAAAATCTCAAAAATGTGAAGATGATCTATTTTTACCTATTAACACGAGTGAAGAAAGAGTAATACCTCAGCAGGGAGCGGTGGGGGCACTTTCGAGAGAATTTGGGGCTTCAAAATTTGGGGCAAAGTATGATTTCATCTAGTTCCTCAAAACCCCCAAAAATCTACCTTCACTCTTGTTAACACTTCTTCGAGCAAGGTAATGGAGCATATTTTCTCAAATTCCTCAAAGGCCAAAAAAATCTACCGTCACTCTGGCTCACGTACCCAAGATGGTCAGAAAACCCGTCGGTCTTTGAGAGAAAGGAGAAGGGATTCATTTCTGGTTGCTTTGGAATGGAGAAATTTGTCTGCACGTTAACAAGGAAAATGAATTTATTTGTGGACAAGGGGATAAAAAACCGGTCCGGTCTACCAAGTCAGGTCCTCTAAGGCTTCCCTCCAAATTGCAAATTTTGATGCCACATCAGCTGAATTTAAATCCCTTTTTTTACCTTGGGTTTGACCCTATCTTAGTAGCCTTTTCCATACCAACAATGGTGGTGTCAGAATTGCCAACCCGGATGGTATACCCAATCCAATTCCCAAGGTTCCTCGACTTGTGCTGTCTACTGAGCAATCTGAAGGGTTGGAGATCGTTGAAGGATAACTCAGAGTTGTGAAGAATCGGTGGCTCAAATATTTTTGTGTGCTCAAATATTTTTGTGTATTCAAAATTTTACTGATGATTTGAAAGCAATTCGCAGGTTGTTGGATAAGCTTTCTTATTTGAGAGATGGAACGATAAAAGATGCATAGAGGAAGAGCACTCCTGACTTTGGAATATTAACCAGAGGAGACTGTTGGCACTACCTCTGCACCAGATGCACCTGATAGTTCAACACAAGTTGCACCAGAGGCATACGGTTATGACCTCCCCTAAGGTCAGACTAAAGTTGTGGATGCTTCAACACGTGGCCTCCTGCGAGCGTGGTGGTGATACCTCAACACCTGGTGCTGAAATCCAAAAAATAATAATGAACCCTGGTTTTACCTTCTCGCTATCTATCCATCCTATCTCTAACTATTTAATTTTTACTCCTAACTATTTGCCTCACTTACTTTGGATGGCTGTAATAACTTGTACACTTGTTAATTGGTTGTTTTTTCCCCCTACTTTTATAGTATGCTAATAATTTCAAAAAAGGAGTAGTAGGATTTTTATTTTTATGATGTGATGGAAAATTGTATTCTGGTGATGGTGGAAAAACTTGATCTCTTTAGCAATAGATTTTCTTTAGGATATATTCCTATTCATTATGTCTCATATTTACTGCTCTATGCGAAAGTTTCTAGTTCATGATTTTCTATCCACATTGTTAGGGTGTTCGAGTAAGGGAGAGTAAGTTGTGTGTGCGAAATGGTGAGAACTAAATAATGGGAGTATGTGTGTGTGTGTGTAACAATTCGAATTGACTAAGGGAGAGTAGTTCATGAGCATAATTTGATCAACAGTTAACACACACTCACAAAACATGACATTAAAATCTAAAATTAGCTTTTGAAACTAAGCTAAATCAAATGGGAAGATTGTTAGAAAATGAAGAACTTTTGAAGACAAAGAGGAGGGAAACTTGCTTAAATTAATCCAATCAAAATGGTAGTACACGGTTCCATATATAGCAATAAAATGATACAAAATAAAATGATTTTCTACCAACTATTCTACCTACTACAACTAAATCATGCTTGTCAATACAATAACTTGTAGTAGGGTTTAAAAATGTTACTGCTAGGTTTTTAATTATATAAATGGCAATTCTGTAAACAAAATGGACTTAATCGTAAACGTTGTAAAAAGTCAAGGAATAATGTACAATTATATGAAAATAAGTTTTTGGAGTTTAGGGTTCGAGAATGGCAAAAGGAGGAAAAACGACATGGATTTTCGCCAGACTGTTGCCAAGTTTGGCTCGAGCTTCAAAAGCAGAAACATCGTCGCTGGATTGTCGCCACTCCTTCGCCCGAGCAACATACCATCGCTCAATTGTCGCTGAGCCCTCGCTCGAGCGTCAACGTTGTCCGAAAAAATTTTATATCGCGATTTAAAGGGTTTTTCACCGGCCCATTACTTTTCTAACCTACATATAAATACCAAAACACATCGGAATGTAAAAGTTGAGGTTGACCATTGAGAGGGCTTCATCTGTAAGAGATTCATTTTGTTTTATCTTTCAACCTTTATCTGCTTTGATTGTTTTGGTGAGAAAAACATCATTCCTATAATCCAAATATCAAACTGTATTTCCTCTACATCTAGTCAGAGTTTTGAAGATCAATGGAAGATGACTGGAGTTCAGTCTGTGAAGAACAACGTGTTCTTCGTTGATCCATGGGAGATAGACGATTCCACAAGGCTAGGAGTGTTGCAGGGTAGCAGATTCCAGGGAGAGCTTTGGTAACGGCAGCCAAAGATTGGTACAGGGGAGTATAGGATCCAGGGAGAGCTGTAAAGAGTCCAGTCGGGAGATCAGATAGTACGGGTCGTCTAATCTGATAGACTGTAAGTTGTTAAAATCGTTTATAGTGGATTGACTAGCAAAGTGCCCAGAGTTTTTCCTAGTTGGGTTTCTCCGTGATCATATTGTTTGTTGATTTACTGTTTTATTTATTGTTTATAAATTTTGCGGTATTCAAATATAGGATTAATCTGACGTGATTGTTTAACCATCTAGAGATAACAATTGGTGACTTGTTGCTAATTTGTTATAATAATTTAATTCCGCATAATATACATATTCACACCCCTTTAGGTATTGTTAGGGTCGAACTGCGTAAATTTCAATTGGTATCAAAGCCTTAAATCGATTTTTGACCCTTTTTATATATTCGAGATGAGTCAGTTGCTGTCTGTGCCTTCGTTCTTTAACAGAAGCAATTATGCTTGCTTGAAAGATCGAATGTGAGCTTTCCTTAAAGCATTGGATGAATGTATTTGGATTAGTGTTCAAAATGGGTGGGCTCCGCCTACAACAACTGTTGCTGGTGTAGTTACACCCCACTGATATCTCACTGTAGACTAAAACTAATTTGGATGAGTGTAATTGGAATAGGAAGGGCCTTCATGCCCTGTTCATGGCTATGTCTGCTGAGGAGTTTAGGCAAGTGTCAATGTGTGAAACTGTTAAAGAAGTTTGGGATATAGTAGAAACCACACACAAGGGTACCAAAATTGTTAAAAACTTTAAATTGCAGATGTTGACTACTAAGTTTGAAGAGATTAGAATGAAGGACGATGAATCGTTCGATGAATTCTATGTGAAGCTGAATGATATAGTTAACTCTAGCTTAATTTATGTGAAAAGATCACTGAATCTAAAATTGTTAGAAAAGTCCTAATATCACTGCCCGAGAGGATTAGACCTAAAGTTACTGCGACAGAAGAAAGTAAGGACTTAGACGCTGTTAAGATTGAAGAACTCGTAGGATCACTTCAAACGTAAGAACTCACTATCTCACAACCTTAGAGAGATAAATCCATCACCATAAACACTGTTAGAGAATAAGAGAGCAAGTCTACTGATACTGAGACCCTTAGGGACGACGAAATTGCTTATTTCGTTAAAAAATGCCAGAAGGTGATGATGAACAGAAGAAAGCCTCAAGACCAAAATAGTGAGGTCCCAGTAAACTCTCGAGAGGTAGACGTGAGAAACACACATCTAGGACTCCCATTAAGAAATCTCAATCTATCCAATGCCAATGAGTACAAGGGGTATGGTCACATTAGGAGTGAATGTCCTAATTTGAAGAGGAGTTTGGGTAAAGAACATCGTAAGGCTTTAGTCGTGACCATGAGTGATGAGGAGTCAGATTCTAGTTCTTAGAATGTGACTACTGATGATAAGGATGATCAAAAATTCATGGCCTTCACCTCGATTTCTACAATCGAATCTGACCGTGAGATTGAGAAGGTTGAAAGTGAGGATGAACGTGAATAGTCTGAAGAAGAGTCTGATGATGAGACCGACATTCACAAGACTTATCGTGAATTGTTTGAGGAGAGTCTCAAAATTAAGAAGGTCAATAAAGCTGTCTTAAAAAAGGTGAACGAGCTTGAACTTGAACGAGAAAAACTATTAAGTGACCTTCGGGACTCGACTATAATATTAAGTGAGTTGAAGCTGGTAAATGAAAACTTGGAAATTAAAGTTAAATAATTAACTACTAATCTTGATAAATCTAGTGCTCAACTCCATTTGTTTATGAGTGGCTCGCATAAGCTGAACAATCAGCTTGGGAACAACAAGCCTGCTGGAAATAGGCATGGTCTAGTTTATGTTGATAACCATGATACTACTGCTAGTACATCAAAGACCACGTTCATTCCTGCCACTAATAAAGCTCGAGAGATTGCTTATCCTAAAACCAAAGGTAAGCATGCCATAGGATCGAGACCTACTAGACAACGTAGGGTCAATCGTCCTACTTATCGGCAACAACCACCGAGCAAGTTTGAACCTAAGTTCATTCCCACTTGCCACCACTGTGGTGCACTGGAACACACTAGACCTAGGCGTCGTAACTGTGTGACTAGAAGTAAGAATCAGGACTTCACTAGCAAGGTTAACATTCTTACCAATCAAGTAAGCCACTTAAATGAGATGATGACTCGGTTAACTCAATTAACTTCTATTTCTAAAAAGTCTAGGTTAAGAGGAGCGACCTGGAAGGATGTGAAAATGGTTGTGCTCTTCACGGTAAGGGCATTCAAATATCACCCTGATTTGGCATTTAGGTGCTTGCATGTGCAGTTTAACTTATTGTGTCCATTCATTCGTACACGCATCCCATTTATTTTTATGATATTTTCTGTTGTTTCTATTTTATGCATTTATTTGTTATAAGTATTGGTCTCAAAAAAAAAAAAAAAAATTTGAAAAATGGAAAAATTACAAAAATATTTCTTTTTGCTAACACATTGTGGTGATTTTAAACATGTCTTTATCTGTTTTTACACTGTGGTTTCCATTAATTGGTCCAGTTTCATGTGGAGTATTGAGAATATATGTCATCATGCATAATCTACACAGCACATACTATGATCTTGTGAGTGAGTCTAGACCGCATGTGTGAGATTTGGGATGGCAGTCACTTGTTGGTAGAATCTCGAACGTAAATTGACCTACATTTATATGACCTTAGCTCGTGATGAGTCTCCCTACATTGTTAAAAAAAAATTGTTCATCTTATACTTTTGTTCCAAGCCTATTTGACTCGAGTAATTAATCCGAGGGGTTTCTCTTAACCCGGTGCCTATAGTTATGTGACTTGGGTTAATCAGCCTAAAGCTCGCTATAGGGATCAATTTAGTCGCTTAATGGACGATGTTATTTACAAGAAAAAAAAATAATACAAAAAATTATATGCTCAAATTCAGGGGGAGAAAATTAATCATGTAATTGAGCTCGTTTTCAGGTTATAAAACTCATTCAGGTTTGACTTTCATTAGTAGGGATTATTCGTATCCAACAGTGATGTTTGTATGTCATTCTCACAAATTTAAAGTTTGGAGTAATTTTCACACGAAAATAGTGGCACTTTACATGCACGAGTCACTCATACACTTTACTCCATCTTGAACTTAATTGAGTACGTGGGAAAGTCGTTTTGAAAATACTTCACTTGTGCTTGCATGCATGATTTTAATTATCGAGGTGTCGGAAGCTTGATCTACCTATTTTACATATTGTTCAAAAAATGCTATTTTTCTTTATTTTCAAAATTTTGGTGCTATTTCTGTCAATTAAGTTTTCGCCCGCTTATCGCTAGGGCTTTCTCCAGTGATAGCAGCAGAAGCTGTCTCCCTCACTTGTCTCTCAACCCTTGCTCAAGCAATAGTCTGTATTTTTGAATTTTAACGTTCTTTTCAAGGGTTTTTTGCATTTTTTCCCATTTCCTCATTTGATTCTTCCAAATTCTTCACAACCCACACCAAATTAATATATTACTCACTCCACACATACTAAGAATCACTTGTTTGAGCTACTTATTCATCAAATCCACGAGTTTCAAAGGAAAAATTAGAAATTCTTGGGTTCTTCCTATTTTTGCAATTCTTTTGGAATTTCTCGATGTTTCAACATTTCTTATTCGATATTAGTGGTTACATTGCATTTGTTGATCATTGTCATAACTTATTATCCATTTGTGCATGATTTTGCAACAAAAATTTGGATAGAGGACTATTGTGGCATTTTTTTTCATTTTGTTTGAATTTGGTTTGGGAAGTGGAAGTATTGATTGTGCATTAAGGAGATTGTGAAGGATGGTTTGGGTATGTTTGGAATGAGTGTTGATTGTGGAGTTTGAGTTCGGTGCATTTGTATGCATGTTGGATTACATTGGGTTTACTTGTGGTGGTATGTCATGTTTTGGGTTCGAGGTGTACATTTTTGTGTGTTTTTGGTTGGGATGTACATACATTAGGTGTCGGTGTGTGCATTGTGGTAGGTGTTGGCATCACATGTTGACATCACGTCATGACACCACGTCCCTGCGTCCTGACATCATGGCATGCATCATTTCTTCACGTCAGCTTCGTCTAGGAAGCATGTCGTTGTGCTTTCATACTAGGGCACGTTGCATGTTACCCTATATGCCTCGTTTTACGTGCATTCATGCATCTCACGCATATCACACATTATTACCATTTTCATCACGGTTTTTAATGCTTTTGGTTCAATTCTTTTCAGATGCCGCTAAGAAACCACGCACGACCCCTTCCACTCCTAGTACATCCATTCCTTTAGCGTCGTTAGGTCACTTTTAGGTCGCAATTTTCTCTTCGACCCATTTTATTCGAGCGCAAGGTCATTCTGTTTGACCTATCCCCCAACCTCGTCGTTATTTTCACTTCTCAGGGTTGGGAGCCTCTATTAGTTGAGTTAGTACCCCCACTGAATCTGTTAGTTCAGGAGTTCTATGCTAACATCCATGATGTTAGTGCATCATCCTTTAGGGTTTTTCTTCGGGGTAGGATTGTTAAGATTACTCTGGATGTTATTTCGAGTCTTATTCATATTCCTCGAGTCGTCCACCGCCTATTTCCCTACTTGACTCCCAATACCCTTCCGACTGACTCTTTAGTCCATTTGACGGTGTTTAACACACCGTTGGAGGGAGGTCCAAGTGCGATTCGCACTAGTTCTCTTGCCACCGGGCGCCATATTCTATTGCGCATTGTGTGCACGAATATATGGCCTATCTCCCAGACTTCTTCATTACCGATAGAGAAGGCTCATTTTTTATGCTCTTTTGCATGATAATTCCATTGATTTGCCTTCGTTCATATGCCAGCTGATTTTGAGGGCCTTTCATACTACGGAGACGAAGGTTAGGCTGCCCTATGCTTGCTTGATCTATAGTTTAGTGACAATCTTAGGAGTTATTTTTCTAGAGAGGGTTCCTCGGTGGGTTTCTCGGCCGATTGGCCATACTACCATCGCCCAAGGTAGGTCTCATACTTCATCTCAGCCTGTATGGACAGCTGACCTGACTGTACCGGCTCATCCAATTGATGACCCCATTTCTTTTGAACCCTCCGATTTCTTTCTTTTTCGACTGCTCCTCAACCATCTGATATTCCATCTACTTCTACTTCGGCTCTTCCTATCGAGTCTGTACCTTCTTCTTCTACTCCCATTGACCCTTCAGTTGCTCTCTTGGGAATATGACTGTGCTGATCGAGAAGCAAGCTCGGATGATGGCGGAGATCACACAGCTGCATTCTATAGTTGATCTACACACTACCGAGTTCACTACACGTCGGGATGTTGTTGGCTCTATTCAGAGTGGACTCCGATGAATTCGGTGTCACTGGGTTGATGATGCTACGTCTGAGGAGAGGACAGATTCAGACAATGCTGTCGGTGCTTCATAGTTTTTAGGCTTACCCCTTGTCATTTTGTGACAAAAAGGGGGGAAGTAGTGGTTTTAGGGGCATTGTGTATATTTGTATGTATTTTTTGAGTAGTTATCTAGATTTTTGTTATGCTTACATTGATGTATCTAATTTTGATTGTTTTGGTGAGAAAAACGTAGTTCCTATAATCCAAATACCAAACTGTCTTTCCTCTACATCTGGTCAGAGTTCTGAAGATAGAGAGAAGTTGACTAGAGTTCCATTCTGTGAAGAACAACGTGTTTTTCGTTGACCCACGGGAGATAGACGATTCCACAAGGCTAGGAGTGCTGCAGGGAAGCAGATTCCACGAAGATCTTTGGGAACAGCAGCTAAGGATTGGTGTAGGGGAGCACATGATCCAAAGAAAGCTGTAAAGAGTACAATTGGGAGATCAGATAGTACGGATCGTCTAGTCTGATAGACTGTATGTTGTTAAAATTGTTTATAGTGGATTGACTAGCAAAGTCCCCGAGTTTTTCCCAGTTGGGTTTCTCCATGATCATATCATGTGCTATTTTGCTGCTTTATTTATTATTTATAAAATTTTGCGGTATTCAAACATAGGATTAATCTGACGTGATTGTTTAACCATCTAGAGATAACAATTGGTGTCTAGTTGCTAATTTGTTATAATATTTTAATTCCTCATTATATACCTATTCACCCCCCTCTCGGTAATGTTAGGGTCGAATTGCGTAAATTTCAATCACCACTCATGATTTCAAGATTCAAATTATTGAGAAACATTGACGTGGGAGGGTCGAGGGCTTCATAGATATCACAATTGTACAATAACTCTTAAAGTGGGCTAGATATTTGCTAGGAATTCAGGTCCGAAATGGGAGTTCAACAACATATTCAAATTCTAGTTTCAAAATTGCTACACATTATAGATTTGGGGTAGGAATGTTGTTTTTGAATATAGTTTCGTATCATAGGCTTTGACAAGTTGGACTGGATATTGGGTTGAAAATCAATAAAGCAATGATGTTAATAGTGCTTCCTTTGTAAAATAGGATTTCGGGTCTCTTGTAGTGAACTATGCATTCTAGTGAGCTGAAATTTCTTGTGATGACGTATGGGTTTAGTTATATGGTTGATAGTAGTAGTGCTTTTTATTGTTTCAGATATGATGGGTGACAAGTGACGATGATGATGTCAACAAAATCTTGTTGCAATGGTTGTTTAAAGTAGAGATAGGCAGCAGTGGTTTGGTGGTGGCGGCAACAGCGACGACGGTCCAAATTTGGCGAAGACAACTTTTGCGGCAATGACGTTGGTGTATAATAAATATTACAAGTGATGGCAATGGCGATCGTAATGGTGAAAATATGGCAAAATATGTTTAAAACAAACTATGTTATACGTTGTAGCGACGATGCCTATAAAAATAGGTGGCGAAATGTGTAACATAGTATAATACAAAGTAACACGTTATATTACGTAATATATGTAAAAAATAAAATTATAAAAAAATTACTAAAGGTTATTTTGAGAATAGGAAAAAGCTTAAAAGTGTTTTTAGAATTAGTAATTTTTTTAGTGTACTAGTGAATTGTTACTTTAAAATGATAAATTAAGTCTTTCCAAAAAACTATATATTTATAACGAGCATCTTGTGTACAATGATGAAATCAATACCTAATGAGCCGGCACGACCACCCATGCTAACTCAGCCAAAATTTATATTTTGGGCAAACAAATTTTGGTACTATTTATACACATATTTTAGTACATGACCACGCACCTCCTAACAATTTTCTAATATATATACAAATTAGTTAATTAATTAAAAATTACATCATTCACGGAGTACGTCGGTCAGTGAAATCGAAGGCAAGCCTGGATGCGATGGCGGAGTGATACATATCATGGAACGACACGTATTAGATGTCATCCTTAGGAGCTGCTTCGCCTTTTCCTCAGTGAAGGAGCCCGGAGTGAATCGGGACCTTGCTTATATCGGATCCGGGTTGCTCTTTTTAATAGTTCGGGTCCGACAACAACCCGAATAGCAAGGTCCACCAGTGAGATGATGAAATTTTCGCAGCATTCTTTAACATGAAT
>CAIGRP010110156.1:0-18237 GCA_903798385.1 Fraxinus cuspidata
TACCTTGTTGTTAATATGAGCATCTATTATGAAATATAGTCTCTCTATTGCTCCACATCATCCAACTTAATTTGTGTACTAAAAACACGTCTCACAACAAGTACTTCACTTTCTACTTGGGTTTATTTTTGCTAGCTGCCTCTTCTTTTCCCTACAATGTTTCGGTCTTACTCTTTGAAACATCCCCATCACTCCTTCTATTATTACCCCACTTCAGTTTCCAATGAAGATTAGAACTTGAAGAATATCTCTCTACTCATTTTCTTTTTAATTGTTTCTCTACCTTTTTAGCCATATGCATTATGTCCTGTAACTCTTGGTAATGTTGTAACTCAACTACATTGGTTATATCCCTTTTTAATCCATTTAAAAATCTAGCCATTTTGGCCTTCCTATCATCCTCAACATTAGCCTTACTCATATGTACCTTCATCGCTTTATGGTAATCCTCCACATTCCTTGAATATTGTCTAAGGATTTATAATTTTTGATAAAGGTCTCTATAGTATAATTACTAGGTACAAATCTAGAACCTCTTGAGAGCTTTCAGTTCAGCCCATGTTTCTACAAGTCTCTAATGATTCCTTATCCTCTTTGTCACTAATTGATCCCACCATATTATTGCATAATCGGTAAATTCTATCACTGTTAGTTTCACCTTTTTTTTTCCTCGGAATAATTATGGCAATCAAAGATTAACAGTAACTTCTTCTCCCACTCCAATTAAGATGCAGGGGACTAGTTTCTATTTTTGGAATGAAGGAATTTTCATCTTAACACTTCTCAAATTATGATCAATTCTATCACCATCTCAACCACCAAAATCTCTAGGATCTCCTTTAGGCCACCTTTCATGCTTATCTCTTCTATTCCTCATCCTACCCACTTCAGCCATATATAGATTTGGTCTCATTCTCACTATCCACTTTATTCTCATCATCAAATTCAGCCCTAGGATCAATAACTAGAAAAATTTAATCCTCATGTGTTTGGATGTTTCACTCAATATTAGCTTTTCCCAATAATAAGCTCACCACTCTTGCCTTTTTCAGAAGGAAAGATCAAAAGAAGAACGAAAAATAAATGGATTGATTCCCAAGGATGATATATGTATGAAATAGACACATATTAAATTTGGTTTATGCCTTTTCACAGCATGATTGATTCCAAAGGATGATATATGTATCAAATAGTAATAAAGATGGCGTTTTTTGAAAAATAACACCACAAGAATCCCAAGAAAGGGTTTCTTGAATTGAATATGCTTTTTATGAACTTTTTTTTTTTGCCTTATTCTTGGATTTTCTTGGCTTTTTTTAAAAAAAAAAAACTCTCCCTTCATCTTTTCTTCCAAATATTCTTTGCTTTTTTTTTTCGAATCTCTTTTCTTTCTTCTTTGAACACAAGCTTAAAGGAAAAATAGGGCAAGAGAAGGAAAAAAAAATTGTGTTGGTGCACTAGTGTTGATGCACTAAACAATTCTTGAATGTTGTTGGTGTGGTTGTATATGAATGACATAAAGAATGTGATGAAGATTCAACAAAGACATGAGGAATTGCAACTGGAAAAAAAAAAAAAATAAAGAACAAAATCTGATTTTTCACCCAAAGCTCTGATACATACTGATATGAGCCCTGTTGCAAGCTACCCTGGAACCCACAAAAGATTTGATGGAACCCCACGAAAGTTAAAATCAGAGCTATAACCTTGACCTTTTTATGGTTTTTGAAATCAAGAACCAAGGTTGGAAGGGTTGAATGCCTCAAAAATTGTAAGTCTTTGATAAGTTCAAGGGTAGTTCAATTAAAAACAAGATATGAGAGCAAATAATTTCATCTTGTATATTAATCTCTCAAATAATGTCTTGGAGTTCTTGTACAGTGAATAATGCCTCATGTATATATAGGCAATAATAAAGAAATACTAAATAACTCGTAAATCATTGAGATAACATCAAACAAATAAATGGAAAATGAAAAAAATTAAACAGCTTTCAGATTTTTACTGCGCATGTGCATCGTGTGTTGTGGCGCGTGCGCGCTGTTCACTTGATTTAGCCTTAGTTAAAATTTTAGCTCCCCCCGTGCCGTACACCGTATTTTGCCCAAACATGCGTGTAGCTTGTCTGCCAGCTTATTCCAAGTTAGCTTGAATTAAGTGCTTTAAGGTTGAATCTTCATTCATGCCTATCTTGAAATTTGGTGTCCTTCTTGTTGTACTTAAACACTTGGCCAACTTTGATTGGATAAGTCCTTGTATAGCTTCTTTGATCTTCTTTGCTTTTGATCTTGTAATCAGTTCATCTAAAACATACAAAGGATCCTTGCTAGCTTGCCCTCCATGATTATCATCAGTTCAGATGAAAATATTTTCCAAGGTAGAAATGAACCTGAAATTTATTTGGAGTGGGAGAAGAAGTTGAAATTGATCTTTGATTCCCATAAAAATGTCAGGCTAGAAGTGATATAATTTACAGATTATGTTATAATACGGTGGGATCAATTGGTGACAAATTCGAGGAGAACTCATGGGAGACTTATAGAAACTTGGGTGAATTGAAAGCTCCCATGAGGAAGAGATTTGTACCTAGTCTATATAGACCTTTATCAAAATTTATAGAGCTTTACTCAAGGTTCAAGGAGTGTAGATGATTACCACAAGAAGATAGAGATATATAGATTTGGGATAATGATGAGGAGGATAGGGAGACCACAATGACCATATTTTTAAATGGATTAACTATAGATATAACCAATATAATTGAGGAGGATAGGGAGACCACAATGACCATGTTTATTTTTGCTTGCTAGATCTCTTTTTTCCTAAGTGCTTGGGTTCGGGGCACACTTATTGGCGCTAGCACGCAGGCAAAACTAGTCGATCGCGCGCGGTACAAAGTTTTAACCCGTAGCCAAATTAGTTGAACAGCGCGCAGACAAGAGAATAAACAGTGTGAGCACAGTACAAAGATTTGAAGGCGATTTAATTTTTTCTTTGTTGTTTAGAACACTATTTGTTCGACATTTTCTTGATATTTTACATTTTTCATTAGGGTTTTTATGAGTTGTCTATATATATGGCATCATTCCTTCATTGTAACTTGACAAATTATTGAGAGATTAAATTAAAGCAAGGTTCATAATTTTTGTGATTAAGGGGCCAAGTTCCTTTCTAATTTTGGTTTCTTGATTCAATAATTTATCGGGTTGAGTTTCAAATTAGAATTTTAGCTTTTTCTGGATTGTAATTCAATTTTTTGTGAGTTTCGAAGTTATTATTGCTACTTGGGTTCACATAATTGGTATTAGAACTTTGGCTCTAAAATCAAGGTTATATCTTTATTTTTCCGCATTTTTTCATCTTCTTCGTTGAGTCTTCATCTTCTTTATCGTGTCTCCATCATTTTGCGTGACTCTTCATATCTTCTTCGATCTTTTGCATTAACAAATGGGAAGAACAATCAAGAACTGTTATGCGCATTAAATTTAGTGCACCCAAGCCAAAAAGAAGCTTATTTGATTTCACGAAACACTTTCTTGAAAATTCTTGAAGCGCAATTTCTTACAAGAAATCATACCTAACTCATCCATTGGTTGATATTTTTTTGTGGAAAAGGCATATATTGATTTCAAGAAAAAATTTCTTGAAATTCTTGATTGTGTTTTCATTCTATTATTTCGTTCATTTCTTTCTTGAGTCCTTTTCTCTAGTCATTATCCTTCTCAAATTCCTTGTTCTTGCAGGTTTGAACCTCACAAGGGAATATTTTTTGATTGAGATAAATTAGCTACTCAGAGAACTTGAAAGAAAGCATCGAGAGAAAAAGGCAAGAGTGGTGATATTATTAGAGGGAAAAAGACAAATTTGAAGGAAACAGGAGTGCAAACACGTGAGGCATACAAATTCTAGTTATTAGGATGTTTGATAAAGAAGAATCAAATTGCTGAAGAAGGAAACAATCAAGCATTCGTGATGAGGTCCATGCAACGACAATTCGAGCAGATAAATGTGTTATTCAGAGAAATTAGAGATAGAATGGATTAGGAAGATAAGGTGATAACCAACTTACAAAGGGGGCAGCCTAAAAGTGTTCCTAATGTTAGGATGCACGGTAGGCGTGATCCTAGAGTTGAATCGAATGATGGGAATGAAGAGGACAGTGCTAATGAGAATGATCAAATATTGGAGGCCTAAGTGGATAGGATGAGGAATAGAGGAGATAGGCATGAAAGGGGGCCTAGAGGAAACCTAGAGACTTTGGTGGATATAGGGTTGATAGGAATTTGGGTAGCATTAAGATGAAAATTCTTTCTTCCAAGTTAGAAATGATCTTGAGGTATATTTGGAGTGGGAAAAGAAGTTAAAATTGATCTTTAATTATCATATAATTATTTGAAGGAGAAAAACGTAAAACTAATGATAATAGAGTTTAGCGATAATGCAATTGTATGGTGGGATCAATTAACAACAAGTAGGAGGAGGAATCATCAGAGGCTTATTGAAACTTGGGGTGAATTAAAGGCTATCATGAGGAAGAGATTTGTAGCTTATCGTTATTATAAGGATCTTTATCAAAACTTTAAAGCCTTAGTCAAGGTTCAATAGTGTAGAGGATTACCATAAGGAGTCAGAGATAGCTATGTTTAAGACGAATTTTGAGGAGGGATCAGGAAGCCACAATGGCTAGGTTTTTGAATGGTTTGAATAGGGAGACAACTAATGTTGTGGAACTTCAACATTATGTAGAGTTGGAGGACATGTTGTACGTAGTTATGAAGGTGGAGAGACAATTAAAAAGCAAAGGAGCAACTAGGTATTCTCCGGGCTCTTCGAGTTCTATTCCTTCTTGGAGACCGAAGTGTGATAATAATAGAAGTGATGGGATTGTTTCAAAGGTTAAGACCATACCACAAATGGGAAAAGAGGAAATAGCTAGGAAAGTAAAACCTAAGGCGAATGCCCAACCTTCTAGGAATAAGGAATCAAGTGTTTGATAGCCCTATTCCTAGAATTGGATGAAGCTAACAGTAATGATGGGGGTAGAGTACCCAGTGGTGGGTGAAACACTTGTTACGAGGTGTGTTCTCAGTACACAAATCAAGGTGGATAAAATGGAGCAGCAAAGGGATAACATTTTTCATACTAGGTGACATGTCAACAACAAGGTATGAAGTATTATTATTGATGTGAGGAGTTGTACCAATGTTGCTAGTACCACCTTGTAGAAAAATTGGGCTTGGTGAGCTTCACAATTGGGTAGTATAGTGATGAGAATCAGTGTGACGTGGTTCCTATGCATGCTGGGCATATCTTATTGGGGAGACCATGGCAGTTTGTTAGGAAAGTGATAGGTACAACTTTTACAAAGAGAGATGAGGAAGAAAAGAAAAACAAAGAAAGACAAAAGAAGAGTGACATTGATACTTCAAAAGAAAAGAGAAAATAGCAAGGTGGCTAAAAATAAAGAGGAAAGACTGGAGCCACAAGTGAAGAAAGAAAGTCTTCAGAGAGAAAAAAAAAAGTCAAAAGTGAGTTTATTTACAAAATAGAGTGAAGTAATGAGGGCTTTATTGGAAAACCAGCATTAGATATTTTGAGGAGAGTAACAAACCCCACTATAGTTTGGCTATTTCTTTGTTGTAGAAATTTGGAGACTTGTTTCCTGAAAACATGCCTAGTGGGTTATCCCATTCAAGGCATTGAGCATCAGATTGATTTTGTACTTGAAGCTGTTATTCCAAACTGGTCAGCTTATAAGAGTAATCCCGAGGAGACAAAAGAGTTTCAAAGGCAAGTGGTGGAATTGATTAGCAAAGGGTATATGGGGGAAAGCATAATTTCATATGTCGTGCCAGTGCTACTTGTATCTAAAAAAGATGAGACTTGGAAAATGTGCATTGATTGCAGGGAATCAGCAATATAATGGTAAAGTATTTTATCTCATACCTACATTAGATGATATGCTGGATTAGGACGAATGTAGAGGAGGATCGGGAAGTCACAATAGCTAGGTTTTTGAATGATTTAAATAGGGAGATTATAGAATCCTTGCAGAGTAGCAAACTTACAAAGATTCGGCTTAACTTGAAGAGGAACCAATGACGAGATTGCGAGCAAATAGGATCAATGAAGCCATGCATTTACTTGTTCAAGCTATAGAGACCAAGAGTTTGAAGTTATCAAGCCAAACACCAAGTTTCATTTGGGCATGAAGGCAGAAACTCGTCGGATACATTGGAATCAAGAAAACAAAATTGGAAGCGGGTCTGATAATATTGATAGTACAAAAGGGGATGCTGACACATGTACTATTCGCGAAACAAATAAATGGAATTTTGGTTGTTCTATGCAGTCGGTGGAGTTATAATTATCTGTCACATAGTTCATTTTCTTGTTGCGTTTTCTCGATTTTTTCCATTAAGTCTATTTTTTTATAGAACTCTTGTTATGGTATCCTTTTAATATCTTTTTTTATATAATTCCACTTTAATTAAGTTTTTATGGGTTTCCTATAAATAGAATTCATTATTTTCATTGTAAAAAAGAAAAAGGAACACATTATTATTGAGTTACAAAGCGAGTTGCTTTCTCTTGTTCTTCATTGAACTAAATTTTGAACTTATCAAAGATTAATTTTTTGTGACGTTCAACAATTTCATAGCAAGATTTATAAGTATTGGTGACTAAGGGGTCAAATTTCTTTATAACTTTGGTTACTTTATTTAATAAATTATTGGGCCAAAGTTTAAACTGAGATTTTATCTTTCTTGGGTTGTGATTTAATCTTGTGTGGGTTTCGGAGCTACTATTACTATATGGGTTTACATCAGTACCAATCAGAGCTTTAACTCTAAAACCAAGGTTATATCTTTACTTTCCGCAAAATTTTCTAATTCTTCTCCTTCGTCGTGTTCTTGAGTCCTCTTAGATTTCTTCGTCTTTTGAGTCTTTCAATCCAATAAAAACACCAAAAATATTCAAGAAAAGTTTGTGCATTAGATTAGAGCCAAAATCAATTATTTTTCGATTTTTTTGCCTTTTTGTTGAATTTAAGCACATTTAGTGTCAAAAAAAAAAAAAAATCATTCTGCAATAAGAAAATGTTTCAACAATAGAAAAATTAATTTTTCAAGCCAAAAAGTGTCCAAATCAATTTCAAGAACCACTTTCTTCAAACATAATATTCAAGAATTCAATTCAACCTCCAAACTATCATTTGGAGTCAATATTGTTGTGAAAAAGGTAAGAATTGAATTAAAGAAACACTTTCTTGAATTTCTTATTGGTGTTTTAATTCCTTCTTCTCTTGAGCATTTTTTTTTTTTTAGAGTCAATTTCCTTCTACAATTCTTTGTTTGAGCTTCACAAGGAGTGAATTCTTCTGATTGAGATCAAATTAGTTCCTTGAATCATTTGTAAGAAAGCATTGAGAGAAAAAAGGCAGGGTGATGAGATTATATTAGAGAAAACAAAATTGAATGATACACGAGTGTACGTGAGGAAAATTTTATTCTAGTTCACATGATGTCAGAAAAGAAAAGATCTACATCTAGGGAGGAGAATAATCAATTCTACATGGCAATGCAACAAATTTATGAGAGTATGAATGTGATGTGTGGAAAATTTAAAGATAGAATGAGAGGATGAATGTGATGTGTGGGGAATTTAAGGATAGATTGCTTCGTTTAATATACCTAGGAATTGAAGGGGTAGAATATTTGCTCTGCAGAAATGGGTTATATTTAACTTCCTTATAATAACATAGGCTTTCCGTAGGTCTGCTGAAAAGTATTCCAACTTTTCCTTCAGGTGTTTTGAGTTATTTCTCAACATCGTGATTTCCCATTGGTGTTGGTTCTGCAGCTCCTTCAATGGCCCATTGATCTGGGAAAGAAATATCTTTGCAATCAATAGGATGAACCAGATTTGTTTCTATCATGGGGTCATTAAACCCATTTTACTGACTCTTCTTGCGTAAAGACTTAAGAGTATTCGTAACTTTTATAAAATACTCTATAAGTGACAGCAATACGTTCTCATTTTGTATCGTTCCGATTCAATATTTAGAGATAAAACATCTAAAATATTCTTATAAGTCAAGGATGCTGAAAAGTTAGGAAAACAGTTAAAATAAATGGAATGGTTTTAAACCTGAAATCTCCTTTTGAAAGTAGTAAAACCATTTCCTAGTCTTCTTTCTCAGTCATGAAATACTTGAACTTTGATCTTGATTTAAGGATTCAGATTCTTCCTTTAACGAAGATATTTTTTACCAACAGAGGTTGTTGCTTGATTTAAGGCCATCTTCCCATTCCTCTAGAGGAACTTCTTCCTCTTCCACTATCCGTTGGTTGTTTGAACATTTCCCTGCAAAAATTCTCTTTGTAAAAAATTGGAAAGAGAATTTAAATAGTTTGGATTTGACAAAGCTAAACAAGGAATTTGTTTTGGTTTAAGGGTTTTTTTTCTTATTGCCTCAGTATGGGTATTAATCCCAAGTTTTTGGCTGTTTTTTTAAGCTGAAAATATAAGGGCTTGCTATCATAAGTCAGGTTTTTATAGAAGTCTGCAATATAATTGAGAACCAAGAAATCATTGTAATTGCTTCTTTCCAATATTTTATTTGGAAATTTAGAAGCAAACTCAATATTTCGATTAATAGCGTTAATTGATCCTTCCTAGATTTCATGACCCATAAATTTAATTTTTGCTTGAAGCAACGTAATATTTCTTGCTGAAACAACCAACCCATTTTTTCTTTGCAATATCATAAAAGATGTTAAGATGCCTGAAATGCTGATCGATATTGTTAGAGAAGAAATTATATATCATCAATATAATTGATAAGGAATGTAGAGAATTGAGTAACAATATCATTCATTATATTTGAAAATCGAAAGGGGCATTCGTAATCCCAAATGGTAAAAAGATTCTATTCATATACCAAGAGGAATGGTAAAACCATTTTATATATATCCTTTTCATCAATTTGAACTTGCTAATATCCAGATTTTAAATCAAATTTTGAAAATATAAGAGCTTCATTAAGCCTTGATAGTAAATCCTCTATACTGGGGATTGGATACTTGGCCCACCTTAAAGCCTTATTTATTAGAGGCTTGTAATTGATGACTAATCTTGGTGCTCCTCTTTCCTTTTTTGCTGCATTGTTAACATAAAAAGCAGTGCAACTCCAAGGACTAGGCTAGGTCGAATTAATCTTTTTTCTCAAATAGATGTTATTTCTTTTTTACAATATTCTAGCACTTATTCATTTGGACCAGTCGTGCTTTGGTTGGAATATCCTATTCATCAAAATCCTTTTCGTATGGTAGTGATACCACATGTTTTATCCTTTCCCAAAAAGCATTAGGAATTTTATTTAAACTTTTGGTTTAACCAGAATTTCTTTTATTTTGGAAATTTTTATTTCTTCTTTAAGAAATTTATTATATTTCTTTTTTGCTCTAAAATATTTATCTCATTAATTACTGGTTTAGAGATAAATTTAAAGAGAATTTTACTACCATTCAAAGTAGTTAAAATACCTTCTTCATCAATGTAGGTCTTATCATGTTTAAGAATGGTGTCCCAAGGATTAAATATTGATAGAGATTTTAAACATAATGAAATATGTTTTTAAACACAACCCATCAATGCCGACAATAGCATTGGAAAGTTTATATTTTTCTTTCATGCTTGATCCATCAGCAGTGGTAAGATTTTGAGTAGTTTTTTCAAAATACTTTGTAGGAATTATAACTCTTTGAATATTTACAAGAAAAACCTCTTCTTCCTTAGATCTTTCTCAATAACTTCTTTTCCTTTAAGACTCACCATAGGATTGAATTCTCTTGAAGTTTCTAATTGGTGTACTCTCCAATTTGTGTTTAACCCTTCCTTCATCTAATTCTTCCACTTTATTATGTAAACCATTAATGTCAATTTTGAGATTTTTAATTTCTCTATTTAAGTCATAAATAGTTAAGGGTTTTTCCTTAGGAGCTTCGATCCTATTTAAAACTTTTTTCATCGTAAACGTTTCAGTATGTTTATTATGAGAGATTGAATTGTGAATTTTTGCAGAAGAATTTTCCTTCGTCTCGATATATTTTTCAATTACATCTTTCTTGGTATCATCATCAGAAATCTGATCGATAATATCATGAGGAACTAATGATCTTCACATAAAAAATTTATCTGAAATCCATTCATATTCATGATTGCTTCTAATGAAGCAATGCTACATAAGCAATATTCTTTTTGTTCCTCTTCCTCAGAAGAGGAAAAGTAATCCAAATTATCGGACCCTTCATTATGCCCAAGTAGAAAGACAAACTTGATTGTTAAGATCATCATCAATATTCAATGATTCAATAGTAGATATCTTAATTTTAAGATCGTCTTCTAATTGAAATTCCTAAACCTTATATCTACACATAGACGCATAATGTCCAAACTTTTAACACTTCCAGTATTTAATTTTTGAAAGATCGCTTTTCTTTTGAAAATGTTTTCTTTTCTTTGGGAATTTTCAACTTGGTCCTCTAAACTTTTCTTTAGAAAGTTTTTCTCCTATATTCCTTTCATTTTCCAAGTGTTTATACATCTTGGTTTTTCAATTTTGTATCCAAATTGGTCGCAAAATTTCCTACTTCATTACGAGTGATTACTCCTTGTTTCTTAAGTTGTTGCTCGAGATT
Source organism: Fraxinus cuspidata (assembly GCA_903798385.1). Lineage (NCBI taxonomy): Eukaryota > Viridiplantae > Streptophyta > Magnoliopsida > Lamiales > Oleaceae > Fraxinus > Fraxinus cuspidata. The sequence continues at coordinate 10,704 of CAIGRP010110156.1, forward strand.
CAAATCATCACATATAGCAACTCCTTCAACGGTAAATATTGAGACTAATTCTCCATATGTTATACTATCAAAGTTAATGCCATTATTTCCTTGTTGAGAAATAATTATATTCCTCACTATTCCAACAAACAACTTGGGAAGTCCTAAAATAATTTTTTCTTCCCAAAAATTGCTATTAGCATCATCTCTTTGGTATATTAAAGAAATAAATGTATATTTATACCATCTAAAATGAGTTAAAGATCTATACTTAAGGTTCGTAAGTTGATCTCTGTTGATTTGCACATGAGGGGTATATGTACGAACAAAATGTTTGCAATTGTTTGTAAGAGAGTCATAACTCTGACATCTTCAACTTGTTCTATTTCCATATGTCTCTCTTGTTTAATAACAGTCTTTTTAGCATATAAAATCTCATGTCTTTGTTGTGAGGATAGCATTCTATCCCCCTAGCGTTGTCCTGTAAATCCTTGAACAAGCATCTGAGTTGTAATAGGGATATTATTATGTCTACAATAAACATTAGCACAAAGGATTATCTTTGTAACAAATCCCCGATTGTATACTCAGTCCGTCCATCCAAATTTCATTCATAAATGGTGTCAGCATAGGCAAATTGAGAGTTTTTGATTTCTTTCTTCATATCCTATAGTGATTGGTGAAGGTCTATGGTAATAATTCCTAATTATGTCATTCCTATAAGGCGATACTTTAGAAACTAAAACTTTAAGTTCCTCCTCTTCTGGGTAAATCTGTTTTGAAATTTTTTCGAGTTCAAAAGATTCTTCCGAAGAGCATAATAAGAATCTTCATCGGTTCCCCTTTTTAAGACATTTACAGCCTTTTTTATCTTTATTGCCTTTCAAATTTAATGAAGCAAGTTTTTTATTTAGTATCTAGAGAAAAATCATCCTTAGGAGTGTTTAATGTCATATTGCCTTTCAAATTTAATGAAGCAAATTTTTCATTTAGTATCTAGAGAAAAATCATCCTTAGGAGTTTTTAATTTCATGTCAAACACTCCATTTTTGAAAATGTTTTTGAGAAGGCATTAGTTTTGCAAATTTGGTTATTAAACTCATAAACAGTGTAGCTAGAAGGGATCTCTTCATTCTCCATCTTCCAGACTTTTCTTTCTTCAAGATTACTTGACTCAATAACCCCCATGGTTGGTCTAATCTCTTTAAGCCATTTTACAAAGGGGACAAGAATTTTATTCTTACATGAGTATTCATAAAATTGTTCTTGAAGAACTTTCTTTTGTCCAGAAGAATGTTCTTCAAAGAACCATCCTAAAGTCATTATACTTTTCTTGCTAATACTCTTTCCTTACTTCTTCATGATTGATTGTGAATTCTTTACAATCTTCATCTTCATACATAAGACCATATAACCAAATCATTAATTTGGATCATACTTAAACAGATGGGTCACATCAGAAAAGGTTGGAGACTCATTTCCATTATACCCTCTATTTCTTTTATACATAGGGTGAGGGATATTTCTAGAGGAATTTCTAACTCCCATTAAATTAGGTATATCAGCCCTAGTATGTAAAGAAGACATAGAATTTCTTCGTTGAAAATACCTGGGAATTGAAGAGGTAGAATGTCTACTCTTAAGAGAAGGTAACTTCCTCATAATTACATAGGCTCTGCCTAGTTCTGCTAAAAAGTATTCCAACTTTTCCTTAAGGTGTTTTGAGTTATTTCCTCAACATCATGATTTTCCATTGGGGCTAGTTCTGCGGCTCCTTCAATGGTCCATTGATCCGGGAGAGATTTGTCTTTCCAATCAATAGGATGAATCTGAGCTACATGGGACTTAGCCAGATTTGTTTCTATCATGGTTGTTGAACCCCTTTTTATTGACTTTTCTTGCATGAGGACTTAAGAGTATTGATAACTTTACTGAAAAGTCAAGAAAATAGTTAAAATTAATTGGTCTGTTGCATAAGCTAGTACCCATAAGATCTAGTATAGAATCTTTAAATTCTAAATGCCTAAAATCCTTTAAGGCGACTAAAAGATAGGCATTTAATTCTTTGGCGAGGGGTTTTAATTCTATTTGCACAAAACCAATATGTAAATTAAAACTTTTCTTTCCATTTCATGTTTCCTAGATCAAATAATCTTAATACTTAATATCTTTTCTCTTAGTTCAATCTCTTTCGAAAAAAAGTCATTTTTTCTTTAAATTCTCGAATTCTGTCTTTTAATCCCATTGCTTCCACATAGTCTTTGTTTCACCGCAGCATTTCCATTTTGGCCTTGTGTTGCTATTGCCATATCTTGTTAAAAGCACTTTATTCCAAAAGTTCGGAATAGAAAGAAGATTTGGTTCGGTCTCAACACAAACCCCGCAAGATTTCAGAAAGTGTTGTCTAATAGAAATCAAAGCTCTCTAGAACCGTTTGTAGTATATACCCTTACCCATTCCTAGTGAGAAATGGGTCAATGAGTCTATGGACATTGTATTTATTTTTCAGTGAGATAGTGACACTCCATATAAACCGAGGAAGAAGCCGTATGACTTTTGAATCGGGTGATTGGGTTTCGGTTCACATGCGGAAAGAACATTTTCAAACCTAAAGAAGGTCTAAATTGTATCCTAGAGGAGATGGACCATTTCAAGTCCTTAGTTTAACATGTAAAACATAAATTTCAAGATGGGGATGAAGGAAGAAGCAACCTTAGTTTATTTGATTCAAGGTAAGGAAGAGGGGGCTGATTGGGAAGCCATGATGCCTATGCAAGGCTTTAATTTCCTTACCTATGAAACAACCAAAAACTCAAAAACAGAGAGCAAATTCATTGAACCATGCACACGTACTAAGTATAGCCATGCCCACGCATGGTTGTCCAGCTAGGTTTGGAATTTAGTTTTCAGCTTGTATTGGACTCTATTTTATCATATTTATCTAGTTGTTTTATGAACTAATTAGAATTGTTTGAGTTCGCCTATATTTTTAGCAATCAAACTATCCAGAACTTACAAAAAATTTCCAATTTTTGTAGTGTTCAACCTTCCAGCCTTGGTTCTTGATTCATAAATCGTTGGGCAATGTTTTTCCATATGATTTTAGTTTTTTGGGATTTGTATCAAATCTTGGGTAGGTTCCAGGGTATATGGATAGCAATGAGCTTCTCATCGGTTGGTTTCAGAATTTTGGCTCTAAAATCAGGTTTTTGTTCTTTATCTTTCTTTTGTTTTCCGGTTACAATTTTTCTTGTGTCTTCTTCGTGAGTCTTCATCCCATTCAAGCATCATAACAATCACACCAAGAACATTTAAGAACTGTTTAGTACATTAATGCTAGTACACCAACACAATTTTTTTCGATTTCATGCCTTGTGTCCAAGCTTTCGGTTAAGTTTGCGTAAAGAAAAACGAAATTAATTAACTATGCTCTAGGCTTTGGGAAGGTAGTTCAATCACCCAAGTTAGTCACACTTGGTGGACAAGCAGCAGTGGTTCCTCTCTTAGCATCTTACCAGGCAAAAAAAGCCTTAAAGAAGGAATAACTAGCTAAATGCGTGGTGGAGTTTTTTATATTACCATTGCTAATGAATCAACTGGTCAATGACTACACTCAAAGGCAAGGGGGTTACTCTTAACTAACTAAGCCTAAAAGATATCCAGCTTAAGGGTCTTTAAGAAATTTTCTTTTATGGGCATTGGTAGTTCCGCATTGGCGGAACGAAAAAGCTTAGTCACCAGTTTCATATGAACTCACGAAGAAAGATGGATGCCAAAAATCCTTACTTCTCTCATCTTAGTGTAGTGGAATTCAAATACCCAAGTGAAGGAAACTAAATAGTGATTTTCCTGGGGTTAGGGGAAGGAAGGCCTGAGAATCTCGACCCAAAGGACTACTTCTCATGATGAGCTATTTGAAGGAATCTTTCGTTGTATGGCCTCTGAAGCTTCTGCAAATATATTTCACTTTGAGTTGTAATTTAACAATAGGAACCAACAACAACTCTTTGTCTTTAGCCTGACAATTTCATTTCCTCGACTGCTATTAAGGATAATAATCGATGTTCTAGAATCTAGTGAGTTCGATTTTAATTGTTCAGTTCAGGGATAGAATAGGAACCTCTTACTCATGGTGTAATAGGAAGAGGTAGTTAGAAACTCTTTATCCACTTTGAAAAGGAATAGCCGCAAAAGCCCTTTTACTTGGAACCATTAAAAATCTGATAAATAAAAGTAGCAGGCAAACAAAATCTTATACTCGAATTACACTCCAGAAATAATAAGAAAGGAATTACAAGCTCATTGAACGAGTCAAGTCTGGTGCTCTTTAATTTGCTGGCATTGAACTATGTGAAAGCATAAATAGGCAAAGGAAAGGGAATAATTAAAATAAACCAATACCTAGAGGAGATCTCTTCATATGGCCTAAGACTTCATATCAGCAATTACCTTTTAATCTTTTAAATTCGGTTAAAGACAGATTGTTTTAACCCAACTAGCGTCTTTTCCCAAAATGCCATTATAATGTCCTGTGGGGGGTATCACTCTCACCCTCTCGTCATCAATTTTCTGTGAAAAATCTCCTAGGTTGATAGAAGTTTACAAGTTGATACCGGAAGTAGGTTCCTGAGCTGGACGATGGTGCCCGCGTCAGCATAACTATGTACCACCGAAAGCAAGGTCACGAGAAGGTTGATCATCGACCATCAGGCCGAGCACCTATCACTCTTTCCTTATGGTTCACATAAGAAATTAGGTTAAAAATTGCTTCTTGGGTTGGCAAGATAAAGGACCCCTCATTCTCACTCGCCTTGAAATATCTATGGTGGAGAGGGCCATCATGACCTTTGTTGCACCCTACCAGAGGACCTGCTTCTTTCACCCCTAGGAAAGGCTCCTGGTGGGGGAAATCCACTTCATATAAGTTTACAACTCAATTGGGCTCTGACTGAAGGTTATTGAGAATAGAAAAGAAACCATCATAAGGAGGGTTTGGAAGACACCCATGAGCTAGAGAGTGAACTCTATTCCATTCCAGTCTGGACCTTTTAGGCCCTTCTTCTAACACCTTTCCAAGTTTCAACGCAACTAGTGCTTATTCACCTTTGTCTGGGTCATACAAATCGCTCATCCTATGGAGATTGCCAAAATCCATCATGTCCCTTAGATCCTTGATCAAGAATTTATCCAATGAGAACTCAAAGATGCAATAATTTTTCTCAATAAGTTTACTAAAAGATATTAGGTTTATATCAAGAACAAACAAAACATCCTTCAATTCATAATTTCCTAAACTTGGAGTCAAAGAAGCATAACCAACATATATCTTATTGAATCCGAAGGAGTAAGACTTTTGAGATTACCTGCATTAGCGATCATATGAGTAGACACACTGTACCGATATGCCAGTTGGGATCTTGCGAATAAAAGAGAGAGAGCTTCCAATAATAGTAATCAAGTTGGTTTCAATAATACAGGGCAGTATGCCCAAAAGTACCACATATCTGACACACAGTGTGAGTAAATCAGTTACCATAACCTTAGTCTCGAGACGTATTACGTAACACTTGCTTCCTGTGGAGGATGATGATGAGGTTGTTGATGTGGAACTTGATAGTTCTATCGACTTTGTAGATTTTTGCTAAAACATTGAATTGATACCGGTTTGGCCCGAAGGAGTCCCTGACTTGTTGATTCCGGTTGAAAATTTATTCCATTATTCTTATTTGAACATTGACCGACAAAAAAAAAAAATTTCGAATCCATTGTGCGATCATAAGAGTTTTAACTCTTTAATCGCAACTCAAAACTACAAAAACAAGCTAAGCGTAAATTAGGTTTGAGGGGTTTTGAGAGCATAAGCTAATATTCGTTGAATCTTATTAGGTGTGGGTACCCTCATATGTACTGATTTTTGTAAGTCGATAATGAGGTCAGCTACCTGATTTTCCAATGAGGTGAGCCTACTCTCATGTGAGGCCTTGTTAGCTTGGCCCCACGTTGGCACCGGTTGCAACTATTGCTTCCTCCAGATGTCTTTTTGGTTGACCTCGTCTTGCTCGGATTTCAAAGAAAGGAATAAAAACTTGAGCTAGTGGTAGTAGCTAGGAAACTTCTGATATTGGGGGGAGGGTGTACGTATCCCAGGTGAGCCAAGAGGTTCAGAGTGTTAGTAGATCCACTCCATCCAATCGACCTTATCCTCAAACTGACAAGTTGCAACGATAATGATAGGAATTGGAATGGAAATATCCATAAATGTTAGTATGTAGTTGAAGAGTACCAGCAACAGGAGTTGAGAAAGGAAAGAAAGAAAAAATTTTAGGGTCCGAGATGATAGATATGGACAAATTGAAAAGGCTCTCTCTTTTCTTCTTCATTCTCACTCGAGGAGCTTCCTATTGATATTGATCAAAAATCCTTTTGAAGTTTCTTTTGATGGCAAACCAACAGGTCATGCAATTGACTGTATCCCAAATCTGTTTTTGAAGTAATTTTGTTAACAATTCCATAAGCAAACTTAAAGTCCTAGCTTTTGCATGTGTGAACTCTTTCATGCCTTGCTCTTTCATGTGCTTCTTCCTAGAGAAGTCCCTATGAAGTAAAGGGAAGTGCATTAATGCTGGGTGACCGAACTCGAACTCGCAAAAGTCAGTCATATAGAATGTGAAAATTTGCCTTTTACTCATTATGTAAGACGTTTTTTCAAATTGAATAAAAAAACGAAAGAAAGCATACACCTGTTCAATAGCTCTTTCCAATATCAAGCTGAACTTCTTACATATAGTAAAGTAAAATTGACACCCACCCAAACGTTCTTCTTTTTTATATATGAGGAAAGTGCCTTTTTGAGTAGAAATGGAGGAGAGTAGGAAAGAGAAAAGGGTAAGTCAAAGAGAGCCAACCTACCCAAGACCTACTGCTAGCCCTTCGCTTCTTCTTCAGTGCGGTCTTTCTAAACAACAATGGTACTAATAATGCTTGTGGAAGGTTTAAGACAGAAGAAAGACTATACTCAGGACAAGTGCCACAGACGAAGCTCTTACTGTTATAGACTAGGTCTCACATTCATGGTAAAAATCCCTTTTGAGTCAAAAGATATTCACTTCGAACTCAAGCTATTTCTTATTTTGGGGAAAAGCTAGTCCCTATAATATGCCTCTTTGAAAGGACACTCATAGCTAGCCAACTCTCTTTATTAGGGCCTAGCCTGATTGCCCGTTAGTAAGGAAAGGAGGATCTTAATGTTTCATATTAATAGGATGCTATTGCATAGAGTTCTAAACTCGGTAATTAGGAATAGTTAATGCAAAAAATAACAAGTGTGGGATTGATTATTCTTCTCTTGATGCGTATATTACTCCATCATTCCTTTATATTATTATTCTCATAATCTTACGTTATTATTAAATATGAATCTTAATCTTAATTCATATTTCCTAGTCTAAGGCTATTAAGACACTGAAGCAAAAGGAAATGAAAGACTTAGGAAGACATATTCTTTTACAACTGGAAAGAATGCCAAATTTGCTTTTTCCAATGTTAATATAGATAA